>OX596222.1:11333492-11510036 GCA_951394215.1 Glyphodes perspectalis | reverse complement strand
CTCGGGAACGGCACGCGCGTGCCCGGGTCTACCACGTGGATCTTCCAGCCGAGGTTGTTGTGGGTGTAGCACTGCGGATGGTGAAGGTATAAGTATAAGTGAGTGATTGAATTGTTTTTTTTCGGTCTGCTACTTGTGTTTAATTTGTAAACTTATCAATTTCACGAAACAACCAATTGAAAGTCAACTTTTGTCTGATAAATTAAGAAAATTTATGAAATCTATCGAATGTGTTTACAGTGTTTGTTTGCAAAGTAATCCAAAAAAATAGCAATGTACCAATTATAATGAAGTTTTTTTGCTTCTTTTTTCAAAAATTAAAACAAATTCATAGATAATCTATACTTATTACGAACTGAAACTAAAGAGGAGAGAAATATATAATAGACAATTATAAGAAAGGCATGCCGTCGCTCGCCTTCACCAGCATGTACCTGATAGTAGACCAAATCGGGCGTCTCGTGTGCCACGGTCCAGTTGAGCACGGCCGGCTCACCCGCGTTGCATTCAAGCTGTAGAGTCTGCATGTAGTCCTCGAATGTCTCCGATGTCGCTGATTGGTCGATTGTCTTATGTGTCCATTCACAGTAACGGCCCACTGCGTTAAAACGATATTTCCATTAGACTGTACTAGTCCAATAATTATGCAACTAAGATATGTTAAAATTTGTCTAATAATGGAAATATATAAAATTTTGAGACTACTGTCTATAGCATCATTTTTGGTTCTATTTACAATAGAGGGAGTCGTTAATAACATGAGCAGAATTCGTTGAATTTGCATTCCCTGTATTAATGAGAAGTCGTGTTCAACTCACTCCCCCCCCCCATTTATAAACGCCTCCATTGATCAAGATTAGTAATATATTAGAAACTACTATTACGGATTTTTTTTATTCATGGCAACACCGATGAACAAAAACCCGGAAGGGTAACAGACCACCTGTTCGCGCGTTTTTTGTATGGAGTGCTGTGCTGAGTTTCTAGCCAAATGCCGAGATCGTTATTTATTTAATTGATTATAATAATTACGTTCGCGTACAAAACTGAAGAAAATAAGATTTTTTAGACAAAATAGCCAATTAGCTGATCAACTTATGTATTGAAAGAAAAAAAATTTGGGTAATTTTTTTAAATCTTTTAAATGAGTTCCTTAGTGACTTAAATAATAGGTAAGTGGTCTCGCATAAACTAAGACATTAAGTACTAAGTATGCGGGGTCCTGACTCGCGTTAGTAGTAGTATGTGTGTACGTATGCGGGTACTGACCGGCAGTCGGTAAGGGGGTACCCCTCGTTGTCGTAGGCGACGCCGGCGAACACGCGCTGGCGCCGCCGCTCCTCTTCCTGCTTCTGCCCGTACCCGCCTTCCGAGCTGTCGCTGATGTAGAACGGGTGGAACCTGGAGAACAGATGGTTTTTGTATTGTTAATGGTAGGAAATGGATGGGATTGGCTGAATGTAGAGAATAATAATATCGGTCAGTCTCAACGAGGATTAGCCATCTGCGCTAACACAGGTCCACTATCTATTTCTTCACTCTCATAGCCCGGTGAGACGGCAAAGGTCCGTGCTAGTTCTGTTCTCTCTGCTCTCAAGTTAGTTATTAAATTTTATTTTAAAGTCCTTAAGTTAGATTTATCAAAAATAATGAATACGTATTTTTTGTTTTATCTAATACTCCAAAAATAACAAAGGTACAGTGCTTCAGAGATCTGGAATGGGGCGCTTTACGTCACTTGGACGGTAATATTTTAAGGACCTAGTGACGTCACGGTACTTTAACGCACTGTATCTTCATCTTTTTTAGTTTGCAGAAAAAAATTAAAAATACTTACCTAAGTAATTTTTTTATGTAACCTTGATAAAGACATTTTTTTTAGTAAATAAGCCTATTTAAAGGGTCTCACTTGGCCGGGTTGGTCCTGTCGTCGCCACCCTCCACGTAGAAGGTGTAGGTCTGGCCCCGTTCCACGTACAGCTCCGGGATCAGCTGGTCGTTGATGTACCACGCTATGCCCCATGATGGGTGACCTGCGGCAGCGAGGTAAGGGTTGAAGGACGAATAAGGCACCTATAGGTGTCTAAGGCAGGGCTTTTTAACTGATTTGTACATAATCATGGTTAGTTGTCAACGTGCTCAAAGAATTCTTCTAAAATAACACTTTAAAGACCCTTCGGCCACACTATCGCAATATCGGTTTGATTTTCTATTCAACTCTACAAAGCATGGAATGACCGAGCAACAAATAAAAATCCTAGCCATTGCGCGATATTGGCCACAGTAATTAATAAAAAGACGTAAACCAAAAATATATTTTTAAGATATATAACAATAATAGCCAATTAGATAGTTCATAGTTTACCATTAGATACAAATCCACTTGTAATGTCATTGCCTGCATGAAAATAAAAAAATGTTTAAACATTCATGTTGTTGAAACGTACATGTGCCATCTCTTACTCATCATCATCCTAGCGTTATGTCCCGTGCTTAGATGGGGTCCGCTTAGGCCATGACCCAGGATTAAGCAAGTATGGTAATAACGTTGAAGCGACTGCCGATCTGACCTTCGTAACCGTAAAAGATAGGGGAACCAGACAATTTTTGGATCATAGTTACACATCCATAGCTGTTGGAAAGTGTAGGTTTCACGATGTTTTCCCTCACCATCGAGTTAGTGGTATAAATACATTCAAATATATGTAGATTTGAAAAATACAGAGGCCTGGATTCGAACCCGCACCCCTCGGTTAAGAGGCGCGTGTCCTTACCAATGAGCCACCACCGCTCCAACTACTACCATTATCTTTTACTACCATTACATTAATCATCATCATCACGCCTATACAGCTTATACTCATCCACCGTGGCCTCTCTTAACGAACGTCACTATCACAATATATCTTGTGATTCATCTTCCATGGAGACAGACAGACAACAGGGTAGGCCTGGTTTGTGGGGGTCAATGTATTAAGATAAACGATAGTATGATGTTAAACGATGTAATACGATGTCAGCGGGCGCCTGACCTGTGATGGGCGTGTAGCCGCGCGCGCCGCCGGCGGGCCCGATGCGCGCGGTGAAGTTGGTGGCGCCGGCGATGACGCGCGCCGGCCACGCCGCCGGGCCCGTCGGCTCCAGCTCCGCCAGGCCGATGCACGTGTTGTCGCTCTGCGGACGGTACCAGGTAGCTTTACAACTGAGATCTGTTATTTTGCTACTAATTAGCAAAATAAAAAATCTCGGTGCTCGAACGCTATGAAGACTTTTGTTTAGGTATTGCAAATAATTTTACCAGGCTGGTAACGAGTTTAGGTTTTTGCCCATCCAATAAGGAAGACTTAGTCCGCTACTGTCGAAGATACGACGTTAATAAGAACTAGGAAATGCATCATTACGTAAGTCGACCTGATTTTCCATAATTTTGAGGTCGTCTTATGACCAGCTCATTTCACATCTGCCATTTTCTGCCATTGCCAAAGAAAGGCCAACTCAAGGTACAAAGAAACCCTTAAAAGTCAAGGCGTACGTTGCTTCTGACGCTGTTTTTATCCGCCACTAAAAGAACCTCCCAATCCATCGGTAGTGTCGCGCGCACGAGAGGTCTCCCTCAGGCTGCCACTATAGACACTAGGCCGGGTTAGCCCGGTACTCACCATGGCGCCGAAGTCGAGCTGCACGTCGCTCCTGGTGGTGTCCATGAAGGAGTGCGCGTTGGCCTCCGCGCGCGAGTTGAGCGGCCCGAAGGCGGCGATGACGGACTGCGAGCGCGCGGTGGGCACCTCCCGGTCCTTGGTCGCGTCGCGCGCCGCCAGCGGCCGCCGGTACGTGATGGTGGTCACGCCGTTCTTCTGGTTGCCTGATACTGGGAAGGAGAGAAAAATAAGTAAACTAGCTGGTACTGGCTGGGATTTCGTTCACGTGAAATTTAAATTTTCCAAAAAAAAAATATAAGAAGATATATAGCCTAAGTTACTCTACATAAAGAAAGCTACCTGTTGCTGAAATATAATCAAAATCGGTCTAGCCGATTTGACGATGACTCGGAAAAAAAAAATTCATACACGTTACTGTATTTACCAAAAGCAGCATTTGTTCATCACCGAAACAGCTGGAGCATTCTTTAAAATTCAGGCCTCATCCATGATCCAATTTATCTGGTTCTTCTATCTAACTAAGAGTTACGAAGGTTAGATCGGCAGTATTTTCAATGCAATAATACATTAAGTCTCGCTAAATCCTGGATCGTGGCTTAAACGTACCCCGACAAGGCACAGGACATGACGCTAGGAAGAAGATCAGCTCTCATCCAGGTCATCTTTCTAACATCTATTCCAGAATATATTATATCAAAAAATGCACAATTGACAGCTACATTTCCTAAAGATTAAAAACGAAAACAATCTTATTATACAAAAAATATCTTACTTAAGACAGCATCGTTGGAGCCGCCGACCCTGGCGTCGGGGCACACCCCCTTGCTACCATCGCACTGCGCGAGGTGGGATATGGTGTAGTCCACCGCTCTTGGCAGGTTCGCCCTGCAGAACAAATAACAGTTTGTAACAAACCCTCAAGGATAAAGTTAATTTATACGAATTGTAGGTACATACATACATAACATCACGCCCACAATCCCCGAAGGGGTAGACAGAGTCAAAGGGGCAGCAGGCCCCCTTAACCACGCTTAGCCAAAAACAAAACTGCGCTGGGTTAGATGAAAAAATGTGCAAAAGTAGTGACAAGTGGCTAGCTCGTCGCACACCCAAAACCGAATTTACCATTAGTCGCCTTTTACGACATGCTGGGCAAGAAACACAGTTGGCACAACAACAACAGTTGCCCCGACCAACATGGGACAAATGGTAGGTGTTCTAAAAAAGTTTTGTGTTTTTATTCCTTCATAGAACTTTCCATCGGCAGTGAATGCATCTTACAGATTGCGACCATTTGTAAGCCTAATTTACTTTACTTGCGCTCTGGCTGTGGAATGAACTCCTTGCCGAGGTTTTCACTAGGATTTACGAAGGCATCTACAACTTATGATGCCTCTAGTGTTGTAAATGTCCATAGATACTATAACTGCTAACCATCAGCCAAGCCGTATAGTTGTATATCACTAGTGCCGTAACAAGTATTTTTGCGTCCAATGCGAGATTCTATAACAGCTCCTGCCTGTGACCCAAAATATAATGCTGGTCAGATCCGTTTAAGGCTCATTCTTTAGGATCTCCCTGGGTATGTGCCTTATACATCACCGGTGGTACGGTCCTACGAAACGGCACTATTTGTTGTCCATAGAATAAACTGCTCACTTGTTATCCCAGAAGGCGACGACGACGTCCGCGCCCAGCATGGCGGGTCTACCTTCAGCGCCGGAGATGCCGAAAGCCATGTACTGCTCTTTGCGGAGCCGGGCTGCCAGCGTTATTTGCACGTGGTCACCCTAGAACCGAGGAAGATGTGGTATAATCTGTGTAGACATGTTCAAGATCAAGCCCTTATTTGGTTACCTAAGTTTTTGGACTTGTGTACGGGAATCGTTGGTCTCTAGGACTTAGTGGAAGAAGAGAAGAGAATATACGGCAAAACTGTGAGGTTCGGATCAGAATAATTATTGGGCACGTATTTATGGCCTAATTAATCCTACCACGACCAGATTGGTCGTGTATTAACAGAAGGTGATGTTAGGAGTCATAAAAACCGTAGAGCTTGTATGAAAAGGATCATGAATGTTGAAGAGGCGAGTGAGGTGTGTAAGGATCGTGCCATATGACGTTCAGTTCTCTCTGCCTTCCTCGCTAGGGAAGTGGCGTGAAGTTTAATTAGTTAATCTAACTCAAATTGACACTTTAACAAACATAATACCTGCATTCTTACTTATAAACAAAGTTTAATACATCATCATCAATAGATTTGATAAAATATCAAATAAGTAATCTGCTAAATTAATGTCAAAAGTAAGTATATTACCTACCTACAATTATTACCTAACTTAACCCAGTAAGTACTCTCATTTCAAAAAATAATAACGTGATTTCGTAATGAAAATATATGAACAGACCGATAAAGTTTAAATAAAACAAATTTAATTTAATCGGTAATGTGACTGTAATTAAAATTTTAATCTTGTATTCCAATTAGGTAGGATACGGTGACTCACTATCTGACTGACCTATTTCCCACCTTGTTTAAAAACGGCAAATACCTTTATAGGTCTGTTAAAAAATCTGCCTTTACACAATAAATTATCACTTTACACTGAATTACCTTTCCATATCTCTGGCTACCAGCTTGAATGAAAACGATTAGAAAGAAAAAAAGAGAATTACTTTCTCTGATATTTGAATAGGTAATGCATGCGTCATTTCTTATTTTTTTATTACCTTAGATAAAACTTAAGTAATAAGTTATGTATGACCACGGATTAGTAAAAAAAGAAGGACTCCGCGCCACTGACTAGACGTTGAAGCTCCTCAGGTGCTCCAACTTGACACGCAACTCACGTCACACATTGACATAATAAGTGCTCCAAATGACAGATATCCGAGTCAGTTGTGTATGACAAAGGAAATGATGATCGATGTTCATTGATCGTATTTTTTTCATTTCACCATTGATAGTATTTAACTCATAAAAATTAAATTACTTTCATAATCCTGTCTTAACAGTGTATTTGAATGGGCTTAAACCAATGCAATTTTATATATAGAAGTCAGCGAAGAAATCTAATATAATTTGGATGTTTGTAGTTACAATAACGAGATCACCAAAAAAATTTTGTTGGCGTTTTTTACCTATAATAGTCCCATTTAAGCATTATTATCAAATATAGTAAGTATATAAGTGTGTGATATACAAACCTGTATCTCCCAGCGCACTTGCAATCTTTTGTCCAGAATCTCTTTGCAGTTATTAGTGGCACTGTAAGGGGTCTGAGATGTGGTCGACGATGTCTGCAATTGTATTGGAATCGTATTAAAACAGATTAATAATAAATTTGTGTAGAATATATTTCAATAAATAAAATGTTTATGTTCAAGTTATTGTTAATGATATCAAGAACTTATACTACTTCTGTAAAAAACAATTACAAACAAATATGAACTGAAAAGTTTAGAAAATAACGTTATGGAAAAAAAAATTGTATGAAGCACAACTTTGTAAATCTTATATTTAATACGCAAAGTACATATGTAAAGTTTAACAACAAGATGATATGATAACATCGTTAAGATGTTAGAAATCATTATTTAAATTGACTTTTATTGTAAGTAAGCATTATTGAAGTAAGCAGTTAAAAATTCTTCAGTTGAGAAATGAACAAATATGAAAAAAGGCTTTTGTTAGATACTCACAGGGTTATACCACCAAGCTGGCTGTGAATGCAAAAATCCAATTCCAAGGTAGGCAGATAGGAAAACACAAAGATAGACCATATTAGTAACAAATTATTTTTATTAACAAAAATATTGCAGTACTCGTATACATGTTTAATAGGTTAAATTCATAATTTGCATACTTAAACATAATTAGGTTTACCTGGATATTCCGTAAAGGATATAAAATAACAATACATCATAAATACATAAAAGTATAAACAAATACGTTGTTTATTCAATACAGGGTCTCTTAAAAGAGAATCCTTATGTTCCCAATGTAAGTAATCTTCACCCGCAGACGCTGGTACAGACGCAGAGGCCACTATTGCTAATATCGTGTGGAACATGGGTATTAGTAATAGTAAGCTATGCGTTAGCGAGTGGCTTCCTTGCTGCAAAGTCTTGCTGTCCTGAACATATAGCTGACAAGTCATGGCTTACACTTAATACAAATATTTTGGGTGACAACATGAGAATATATTACCCAGATGATATAATTATGTTTCGCAAAAATAACCAACCGCTTTTTTTTCAAAAAAGCTGAATAGCAGATAGCAATTAAAAATATAATTGATACTGTTAGAAATAAAAAAAATAAGTGTTTGCTTTAATGTAATTAGTAGTTGCAATGGCGGACTAAGCCTGCTTTAGGCCCGGGGCGGCAAAGAGCTGTACGAAGTCCCTAGTAGGGATACGAGCAGTGCTCCACTGTTAAAAGATGATTGCAGGAACTTGGAGATAATATGAAGCCCCCCAGGACCAGAGGCCTGGGGCGAACCGCCCCTTCCGCCCCCGCCACTGACTATTTGTACGATGAAAAATTTATTGTCATCTTGTCATCTCAAAAAATCCATTATGTTTGAATGAATAAATAAAAAAGTATGTTTTTAGTAATAAAACATTTTTTGTTGACTTTAATCTGTAATACCAATTTTTCCTACAATAATAAAACAGTTCCATAAATCTATAAATAAAGAAAATTAAAAACACAAATGAATGGGTGAATGATGTCTTTTTTTATAAAAATCCCGTGAACCAGTCGCTTGAGAACCAAGATGGGCGATGAGCGTGATGATTAGTGGCGGTTAGTTTTTGCGATTTGTTACGGTGGGGACGTCTTTTGGTGGCATTTTTTCTTTTCCCCTGGAAAGCGGAAATTGTTTGGTTAGACGAAATGGTAATGGCTGCAGAAAAACTCTGAAATAAATATTTAAAGTCCATTCCAAGCAGGCTGTTGGTAAAATGGTTAAAGGCACAGAAATAATTATTAAAACTAATATTAAAAACATACAAGGCTGTTTGTAAATGATTAAAAAGATAAAAATGTTTGTAGAAAATAGTTTTAAATACACAGCATAGCAAGTCAGGGTCGGACTGGTTATATAGTCAGGATAGCTTCCCCCAAGACCCTGGGCAGAACTGGCCACTGGAATCTTGGAATAAATAACTATATTAAGTTATTTTAAGCCGTGGAACACAGTCCGACCCTGATTCTAGCTAACACGTAGCTAACAGATATCAATTTCGGTGAAACTTTATCTTTTGCTAGCCGGGACCGTTTTGATATCATCTATGTTTACATACTACATGGTTTTAATAGTAAAAATAAAGCAGAATTTATGTTTTTTTTTGTATATAGATAAATATACTACATATATCAATGAACATCATTGATATAGTATATTTATTATGATTGTGTAGGCGACGAGCTAGCCACTTGTCACAATTTTTTCACAATTTTCCATCCAACCCAGCCCAGTTTTGTTTTTGGCTGAATGTGGTTGAGGGGGCCTGCTGTCCCTTTGACTCTGCCTACCCCTTCGGGGATTGTGGGAGTGATGTTATGTTATGTATTTAATAAACACCAATGGAAGTACTTAAAAAGTTTTTAATATTGCACAAGGCTCGAACTTTGATGCATTCGCGCGTTCAAGTTAAATAGAATATTTCTATTTATGCTAATTACATATTATGAAATCAAGTGCTAAGTTCTGATCGGCCCCTAAGCTGAATAAAATGTGTAGCCTGCAGTCAAGAGCTTGACCAAAGTTGGTGATATGTTCATGAATGCAATGACAGAGATGGCAAACCATTGCACGCGTGCCATAGGTGGGTCCTCTTGAATAATCAATTATATGGAAATTGTTAACATTTTAGCACGTCTGTTTTAAAAAAACATTAACATTTATGATTTATGAATGGCCCGTTGGTCGAGTGGTCAGAGACCCTGGCCACGAAACCGAGGGTCGCGGGTTCGAATCCCGCTAGGGGCAAATATTTCGTGTGATGAACATGGGTATTTGTAGGTACTCGAGTCATGGATGTTCATAAACGTATTTAAGTATATCTATCCGTTCACCTAGTATCCATAGCTCAAGCATATGAGCTTAGTTTGGGACTAGGGAATTGGTGTGCCAGTCTGAAGAATTTATTATTTATTTATTATTGGACGCACAATTGTTAATACATACACAAAAAAAATGAAATTTGACAAAGGAAATCGCACAAAAATTACATAAATCAGCAAAAAAAAAAGCAGATTGGCGCCAATTGGGTCCCTGCCTCATCATTATACTACTGCTGCGTCAAGAACGCCGCAGGAGCGCTGGTATTCTGGCGGGACCCAAAGGCTCGCCAACGTCTGCACAAAGACCAATGTCTGCACATCTTACCGTCTTCCAAACTTCTTTAGGCGTAGAGCGGTGCTAACGTGTGAGTCAACTATTACTAATATCTGGTGAGCATGGATATTAGTAATAGTAAGCTACACATTAGCCAAGGTCTTCTTTGGTTAATCTGGTCACATGTAGACGGCTTGTGTAATTTAACACTTACCATTTTCTTCATATTGTCTGTAGCGTAGGTCTATTTAAGTTTATTGATAAAATAAATATATATAAATTATAAAACTGCCGTGATATATCTTTAATGCCGTTATCTACCTAAACCTGGTTTTAAGTTAAGTGCCAAAAAGGTCTTATCTTTGTACAAAATCTGTACGTAACCAACATTTCCAGTAGCAGCGAAGACAATTTTTTGGTCCGGCCGTAAAACACCAATGAACAACTAAGGGATTTTCTACTCCAAGGCTTAGGGAAAACATGGCTTCAGTTGGGCTGGTACTCCAACGACCAGTTTATCTAACCTCTGCCTTACTTAAAAACGGGATCCAGGCTAGATCTTACATGGCCTTTAAAAAAACAAGGAACACTGATGATTACCGACTTGGAATCCTTTATTGAGTCAGTTACTTAGTCAGTTCATATAGTCATTACCAAGATCTTTTTTTTTGGGCTGCAGACCAAAAACCACATCTTCAAATACTGCTGTGAAACACGTAAGGGCAACTCACAGTGATCTTCGTCTGCCCCAGCGCGGGCGGCACATCCAGGTCTTTAGGCATGTAGACGTGTCCGAAGTTGTGCTGGTACTCGACGCACCACACGGCCAGCCAGTCGATGTCGTACGCGGTCAGCTTGCCCGGCAGCTGGATCTCGATGTCCTCGCCCTGGTAGCCGCGCAGCGGGTTGGAGGAGCCCATCTCGTTTGGTACCTGTGAATGATCAAATTTCCAAATTCACCAAACATGTGTCTGAAAGAGCTGGCTGCTCCTTTGACTTTGGGAATAGGAGCTATGGAGCGGTGAGCTATAGTAACCATTCCAATCTTAGTCAAATAAATAATTGAACCAGATGAGGCATTGTGAGGCGAGGAACACAGCACATTCTTGGGTCTAGACTAACATGAGACTAATCAAATTATTAAACTGGGATATTCCCTACGACCATTAAATAGGTTATTCGTTCTTTACTTTTGTTGACAACTAAGGCCAGTCTCACTCGGAGAGCCTTTGAACACCTTGACTTAAGCTATGCTGATTCTGTTTTCTCCTTCCATGGACTCCTGGTACTTCAGCATAGATCCTAGATGTTCCCGAACCTTGAACTCGGCAGGACCTAGGAACGAGAGGGGTATGACACTCACTTTAGTCCCTAGGGAGCTGGGCTCCGTCCCATTCCCGACCCAGAAGTAGGCGTCGGGCCCGGCGCCGTCGTAGTGCAGGTTGGGGATGTAGAAGGTCTTGGCGTCCAGCACGCTGATGTTCCCGGAGCGCAGCCCGTGCGCTAGGCGCTTGAACTCGGGCAGGACCCGGGGCCGGGGCGGGTCCAGGCCTGGCGGGATGAATACGTCGCCGAAGTTCACCTGGAAAGAGAAACGGGACGTAAAGTCGCAGTCAATTTTTTTTTTTAACTTTATTGTTTATACTTGATTTGACAACATAATTGTTAGACACCATGGTTCAGAGTTCAGACTTCGCGTGCGATGCAAGGGTTCCATCGTAAATTTCTGATGCGTATAGGTATTGATTACAGGTTTAGGTACTATTTCACTTTGGTTTCTTTACGTCTTTGACCATTAACCATTGGTATTTAAATACAGCACAGTATATGTGTATCCTTAGTGTTGGTAGGTATATCTATTGCATCCACAGCAGTATCAAGTCGTATTAGGCATTATAGACCACAGTTTGTGATATCTTCGCGGAAATAGTAGACTACATATATACTTACCTACATAAGATGTTCCTGTGTTAACATTCATAGTGTCAGACACTTCTACAATCATAATTCTAGACTGTAAGATGTGTCACCCAATTGCAAAGAATGGCCGAAAAAGTATACGATGCGTGAGTCACGACATTTTATTACTAATGGCAACAATGTAAGGTACACCTTATTTAGGTCACACTATAGACGTCTTCAGAAAATCAATAATCGGTTGTTTTTTATGTTACAGCGCAGTGGTGACTTCTGAACTATACATAGTTTTTTTGTATTGTATGTATTTTTAATGTATTTTTGAAAGTTTGTTAACTTCACTTCCAACTTGGTACCAACACAAACATTAGATAGTGATTCTAAATTAAAAATGTTGTCACAACTTTTTGTAATATTTCACAAACAGATGACTGTGTCGTCACCAGCCAGCAACTGGTCCAGAGCGCAGCGTTTTGGCGCGAAAGAGGGCGATGCGCGCGCCGCGAATCGATACCGCACGATCCCGCTATTCGGATGATGCGTTCAATTCGCGAGTACTTATCGATTTCGCTGTACTTGCTTGCTACATCAGCGTTAATATGACGTACTTTTTAATCTTTCCGATGAAATTCATTGGTTGGGATGAAAATCTGCACATTTAGATAATTTAAATAGGGTTAATTGTGATGTCATTTATAAGTTCGAGGAAAAATAAATGTTATAGGTACATCTTAAAAAATTAATTATTTTAAAGGAAAAAGCACTAAGAAAAAATCAAAGGCTGGTTTTTCAATAAACATTTATAAAAATAATAACGCAATACAGTAGGTATAATGTGATTATGTGACTGATCTTGAAATAAAATAGTCTATTTCATAAATGGAATGTCCAATAGATGATCTAAGTCTGTGGCTTTAACAATTATCCGATGGTTTATAATTGACAAATCAGGATTTAATCATTCATAAATTTTAATGATTTGAACATTTTAATTTTCAAAGATGTACTTTGTAAGCATTTGAACGTGACATCACACTTGAGTATTGCCACAAGAATCTTTAGAAGAACCATTGTTGCATTTATATAGCTCCTAAAAAAAGTCAATCGAAGGATTGATAGAGTACACAATAAAGGAGCATAGCTTAAAGCTTATACATACAAATATGCATTTTGTATACCTAGTCTCCAATCAAATACCCGTAAAAAATATTTATAGGAAAATGAAAAAAAAACCCATTTAACTTGTGTATTTAAAACTTAGCTAGTTTTAAAAGTTTAACTAAAAAAAACTAAACTATCGTCACGTTATTTTCCTAGCGTAGTAGGAGTGAAGTAGTTGTAAGGGTAATATAAATCTTATAATACAAGCTATGGCTTTGAAGTTCCGTCAAAATTGGTACTGCCGTTCTGAAGATTAAACCGAAAACAGACAAACCGACATAATAATTAAAGATTATTTTTTTATAACAAGTACATATGTATAAGCTGTTATTTTGAAATTACTATAACACATTATAATTGTATTTATGTATACGTATGAGACGTTGTAATAGTGTTACCAATCGTCGGCAGATCAAATTGAGAGGCGAACTCGTTTCTTACATAAGTACTTACATTAGTAAAATGAATTCAAAGTGTCGTAAGCAAACGAGATATAGAAAGCCTAGCCGGTATCGTAGGCACATATATATGTAGTTTTGTATTGGTTTTCTAGCTCACTAAAATGTCAAAATATTCTTTATTTATATAGGTTTTAAGGAAACGCTTATAAGTCGTCAAATACAGGTAAAGCCAAAGCTATATGATTCTACCACCGGTTCGGAATGTGTATCTACCGAGAAGAATCCGGCAAGAAACTCGGTAGTTACTCTGTAGATTATTAAATTTTGGCATTTAAAAGAGAACCTAACTATCGAGTTTCTTGCCGGTTTCTTCTCGATAGAGTCTACCTTCCCAACCGGTGGTAATGTTTTCTTTTCTATACATATAAATAAAGGGATTTTGAATTTGAATTGAATTTAAATTTGAATTTGTGAAGACGTCAATAACTGACAGATAGACACCCAAACACAGATATACAGGCATTCCTTTCGCATTCACAATACCAGTAAGTATGTTTGCCTACCCCGCTAGGGTAGTGGCGTGAAGTTTAGTTAGTCAGTTAGTTAGTTATCCAGTTGTTGTTTATTCTGTTGTAGTATGGTTATATATGGCTATACCTATGTCAGGATGTTAGTTCAGATGTAGTTGGTTACTGACCGTGAACCGGCGGCACCAGACGCTGATCCATTTGATGTCGCGCAGGCGCTTCCCGCCTGGCAGCCGCAGCAGGATGTCTGAGTTGCTGTGCGCCGTCAGGATCGGCGGGTCTCTGAAACGAGACGGGTTCATGAGTCAAATGTATTAAGTTTCGTACGATGTTGGTCTGGGACTTAAAAATAATGTGCCAACTGTGTTTCTTATCTAACATGTCGTAAAAGGTGACTAATGGTATATGAGATTTTGGGTTTGTGATTGTGTAGGCGACGAGCTAGCCACTTGTCACTACTTTTTTGCAATTTTCCATCTAACCCAGCCCATTGTCCCATGTTGGTCTGTGCCAACTGTGTTTCTTGCCTAGCATGTCGTAAAACGTGACTAATGGTATATGGGGTTGTGGATATGTGATTGTGTAGGCGACGAGCTAGCCACTTGTCACTTTTTCACAATTTTCCATCTAACCCAGCCCAGTTTTGTTTTTGGCTGAATGTGGTCAAAGGGGCCTACTGCTCCTTTGACTCTGCCTACCCCTTCGGGGATTATAAGCGTGATGTTATGTATTAAGTCATACGATAGAGGGATAAGTGGGGTCTTATATATCTTACTGTGGGTATCGCGACTAAAGTAACATGTTGCGTGTATACATCATCAAGTACTCTGATTGACGATACGTTAACAATTTATCGCCGGCTGGCTGCCACATCCAGCTTTTCTCCGGTCGTAACAGTTCTCTGTTCCATTGGGAAGGACGCACGCACGGACGAGAGGGTGCATCTGTGTTGTTATTCTCACACATATACATCTAAATATATTCTGCGTATCTGATTAAGCTGGTGATGATGAAGTGGGGTATATTGATGTATGTATAGTATAGGCCTCCACTTGCATTGTATGCGCATATTTGGGGGACGATTTTGAACTGGGCTACCCCGACTTAGTCGCAGGCCGATGCTAGGGTGTTTTCAGTGGATTAGTGAATCCGTAGGATTTTTTTGTTATCAAAGTAAATTTCCTGTATAATAATAATATACTACCAACGTATATAAATCGGTAGCGTTTATATGAATACCAAAGCAAGCTTAATCTAAGAAAGCGTTTCCATGTAACGTAATACTTCCGCGAATACGTAATACCTACTGCCTTTAAATGAAGCTCATGAAAATATAATAATAAAAAAAAAAACTTCGGCACATATGTACATTAGGACTTTTCTCATCTATTACAAAATAGGAACAGTTTATTATTCAACAGAATTATTGTTCTGGGTTATGTCAACCCTAAAACAATAATTATGACAAAATTTTAAGTTAATCTAAAAAAATCTTTTTTTATCGCCATTAACAAAATATAAGGGCGGGTGCACCAAGTCCATTACGATGGCGAATAATGCAAACAATTACGGAGCAATTAGATAAACATGATTATTGCAGCCCCTTGCGAGTAATGGGCGGCTTGTAGCAGGGGCGGGGTTGTCGTCACGCGCGTTTATCATATCTTGGGGGTGCTTCTATAGACAACTGTTTACCGGCGACTTTGCTCGTCGATTCTTGAAGGCAAGCGGGAAGGATTAAGAAAATGAGTTTAGAATTCAGAAATCACTCCTAATTATTGATAGGAATCAATGCAATAATCAGTATTTAAAAAAAAACTGAAAGTAAAATATGACATGGCGTGATGATATACGACTTTTTTGTTTATTGTCGGTCAAGGGTACCCCGGGCGTCTGTTGTACGTTTTATATTGGCGTACCGTTATGTACTAACTACTTAAACTTGACGCAACTTCCCTAGCGGAGTAGGCAGAGAGAACCGAACGCCATATGGCACGATTCTTACACACCTCACTCGCCTCTTCAACATTCATGATACTTTTCATACAAGTTCTACGGTTTTTATGATTCCTAACATCACCTTCTGTTAATACACGACCAATTTGGTCGTGGTAGGTGAGCTTGGGCCTTCCGCGACTAGAAATAGAAATATCTTTATTCATGTAGGCTCCACAAAAGCACTTATGAATAGACATAATAAAAAAATTCAGTCGAATTGAGAACCTCCTCCTTTTTTTGAAGTCGGTTAAATACAAAATAAATATTCTACCGCCAGGTTCGGAACGTTGATTTTACCGAGAAGAACCGGCAAGAAACTCGGTAGTTACTCTTTTAAATCGCCATGTATACAATAACAATGCTACTTTATATCTACTTCTACAAATTTATATAATTCAAATATAATTAATGTACTACATTACAATAGGAGAGTAGACCATGCAAGAATTAGAGCGCAGCCTGCAGATTCCTGTCATTGAAAAAGTCTTCAATTCTATAATAGCCCTTTTTCAAGAGAAATGTTTTCATATGTGATTTGAATTTATGAACGGGCATTTGAATTACCTTATCTGGTAACTTATTAAATAACTTAATGCTAAGCCCCACAAAAGAATTACTGCTTTTATGTGGAACGACAAGCTTGTGTTTATTCCTGGTATTCAAACTATGATGGTCAGATTTTTTGGAAAAGAGATTAAAGTTCTTGCGTACATACATAATAAAATCAAACATGTATTGCGATGCTACGGTTAATATATTTGCTTCTATAAATACCTCCCTAAGCGAATCCCGTGGTTTAAGGCCATATATGGCGCGGATAGCCCGCTTCTGCAATACGAAGATAGAGACTCCTTCATCTTTCCACTTACGCATTGTATATCTGTTTAGTCAATCTTTCGTCATTCATTTTTTCCACATGTCCGATCCACCGGAGCATGCCTCTTCTTACCTTGACTCCGACGCTGTATTTCAGACCGACTCTCTTTCTTACATCATCATTCCGAACGTAGTCTGTGAGCGATACACCGCAGATTTTCCGCAGCGCACGCATTTCGACCGCGTTTATTCTACTTTCATACTCTTTCTGCCATACCCAACTCTCGCTTCCATATGTTAGCGTAGGAATCAGCACCGCATTGTGTATAGCGAGCTGGGCCTTCTGGCTTAAGACTTTACTGCCTAGAAGTTTCCCTAACACTCCATTCACCCTATTCCATGTATTCACTCTTCTTTCTATATCAGCGGAGTACCTTCCATCCGCTATGTACTCTAAGGAGTAAATGCTCCTCGCAACGGTTTCGGGAGTCACGTCCGCCGCTCCTCAGCCCAGCCTCCGTCACGCCCTCAACACAATTTATCCCAGGAACGCCGGCTGAATACGGGATCAATTGCTTTACGCCTTCGAGCATTGACTAATCTGGAGCGGACTAAACTTTAGTGTTTCGAGAAAGTGGCAGCAAAACGGTTTATTCTATCTTTTAATAATTGTTCGATGGTAATTCTCTATTTCTTTAAAGAATTGGTAAAATTTCTTTAAAGCATGGAAATGCCTGCCACTGTTATTATTGGTACGTGTTTATATCTGAAGTAAATTTGCTGTCTAAATACTGAATGTTAAAATAAAAATCAACTTAATCAGTTTATACCAAACGATGAAACTTTCAAGGCATCATCTCCATTGTCTTTCTAGTCAGAATGATAGCTTAATAATATTAACGAACGACTAGCCAGATCTAACCAAATATACGATATTTTGACCAAGACATCGATTGCGATTTACATACACCGTGAAAAATCAAAACTGCAGCAACTCATATACGTGCTGCAAATTAAGAATAGGCGTTAAAATATTTATGTAATATATCATGCGGCTATGACACTCCCTATGCTCACAATTGACAGACACAGTTCCTCTAGCCCACTCCGATTCGCATAAATCTCTAAGGTCCTAAGGTTTTCTATTGGCGTCTTTTCACTCTAAAGGCGTAATGGAGCCATTTAAAACATGCTGATGTTTTTACAGGGCCAGTTTTAAAAGGAAAGCTTTATTAGTTAGTTTTTATCGATACTACTTCTACTACTAGACTTCACGCCACCAGTTCTCTCTGCTTATCCCGCTAGCAAAGTGGCGTGAAGTTTACTTTAGTTCTTATTGTTAGATACGAGTATGCGATATTCATTATGTAGTACATGAGTACTCACAGCTTGACGTTTCGACCGTGTTGCAACGACAGTGGTCACAAGCGGACTGGATGCGCGACGTTTTTTGGAAAAAGTATCTTGATTGTCATGTAATTTTTTAGACTAGTAGTAATATGAATTTGAGGCTGACACCAATTCCAATTTACCACCATTTTTTAAAATAAATATCTACACATTGGTTAGTTCTTTAGATACATCGATTAACCAAATCGACATAGTATCCATTGATAGTAATTTTCATAAGCATGGCGTATATCATATAAGCTTCGCTTCACCAAACCACGTCAGACTCACCACCTAACGCCACACCGTGGTGGCAACAAAAAGCCATCATGTAACCACAGCACGTAATTTTTAAATCAATAATCGCATGTCTAAATGTTATTGACGCGTAACCGCGCCGCCCGTCTGGTCGTCCATTAGCACCATTGTGTAACGATTTTAATCAGCTTTAGGCGCTTCAGTACGTCCCATGGCGGTTGGACTACAAAATATGTACCAATAGGGATGATGACTGCATTAAAAAACTATACTGAAATGGGGGCTTGCGATGTCACTATTTAGTAAATATTTTACGAATGTGTGACGTCACGCGCAACTTGAATGCATTGTATCATCATATCATATACATATCAATATGTTTGACAAATGGATAAAAAATACGTGTTCAATATTTTTTTATAATCTAACTGACGTACTAAACAGAATTTTTAGTCATCTTGCCTATTCTACCGGATATATTTCCTTTCGGAATGTATGTGTCGATGTATATGTTGGTGGTTACAGTTAACCATCAAAAACATAAATGTGAAAATGGGAGTCAAACTATTACGATTATTAAAAATACTTGTGATCTAAATAAATGGCAAGTTTTGCAATCTGGAACCTATTTTAAGAACAATTAACATTATACACAGGAAATTATATTTTACATACATAACATCACGCCCATAATCCCCGAAGGGGTAGGCAGAGTCAAAGGGGCAGCAGGCCCCTTCAACCAAATTCAGCCAACAACAAAACTGGGCTGGGTTAGATGGAAAATTGTGAAAAAGTAGTGACAAGTAGCTAACTCGTCGCCTACACAATCAAACACCCAAAACCCCATATACCATTAGCTGCCTTTTTGACTCTGCCTACCCCTTCGGGGATTATGGGCGTGATGTTATGTTTGTATGTATGTATACGTTTTACGACATGATAGGCAAGAAACACTGTTGGCTCATTTTTTTAAAGTCCCAGCCCAACATCGGAAAATTATATTTTAGATCTACTTAAGACGTTAAGTAGATTTAAAATAGATTTTCCTGATCAACAATGTTCGCTATTTAAAAATAAGACTTTTAATAGTTGATGTAATGATTAGCCTGATGTGTCCTATGATGTCCTAATGAGCAGACATAAAAATGGTCATTTAAATGCCTACATGGTGTACTCGTCCAGACAAAGTTGTGAGTCGGCGAAGTTTCCTCTTGATGTGGCGACGTGTGAATGTTTCGCGAATTCATTAAAACATTCACATTTTACGAATACACGTTTACTAACTGGCTTTCCAGTATTTTAGGCGGTGGACAGAAAGGTTAAGACGATTAAATATGTGATGATCACTGATAGTTAATTATGTTATTGTTCGAGATCATTTTGTTGCATCACAAATAATAAACGGCAGTATGCTTCTTCAGTATGGTTTAGCTGGTACCAGCCATCACTATCTTGACCAGAGGTAGATTCACCTTTTCAGAGGGCTCCGTCCGTCTCGTATACCATGTCTCTCCCCCGGAAGGCGTTTAGATGCGTAAGGCATATTAACGTGTTTTTCTTTTTAATAAACCCTAATAGCTCGTAAACAGCCTGATTTTTCGACTTACGAACGAATGTCTATATGAATGTATATAGTAGCGGTAGTAGGATTTTATAAGGAACTAATTCGCTACGGCCATCGTAATAGAAGCTGCGCACGAACACGCTGCCCCCAGTGACTCCACGAATATCTAACACTTACCTAGTGGTGTAGTCCTCCGGGTACGGCACGAGAGTCCCCTCCGGGGAGGGCTGCGGCGTGTCCCCCACCCAGAAGTAGGCGTCGGGTCCGGTGCCGTCGTAAGCGAAGCCGCGAACGAAGACGGTGCTCTCGTCCACAGCGTACACGGTGCCGCGGATGCCGTGCGCGTACTGCGTCAGGCGGCCGATCATGCGCCCGTAGTACGGCTCTGGACGACGGGAGGATACTGAGCCTGGGGACAAGACAATATAATGTCATTATAATCATCATCATCATATTTACCAACAACATAACATCACGCCTACAATCCCCGAAGGTGTAGGCCGACTCAAAGTTCCAGCAGGCTCCTTCAACAACATTCAGCGAAAAACTAAACCAGGCTGGGTTAGATGGAAAATTGTGAAAAAGTAGTGACAAGTGGGTAGCTCGTCGCCTACACAATTACATACCCATAACCCTATATACCATTACCCGTCCTTTACGACATGCTAAGGCAACAAAGATAGTTGGCACATTCTTTTTTAAATCCCATACCAACATCGCACTTACCAATCATATTTACCAATTTCGCCAAAGGCAATTAGGATATTAACTAGATGTTTAAAGGGTTTCGAAAGTCAGATAGGCATTAGTTTGAAATCAGATTCGCAAAATTATATATAGCCTATAAGTTCTTATGAGAATAAATTCTTTAAACCTAAAATTCAGGATCATACATAGGCCAAGCGGACTCGGACTAGGAAATAGACATAACAAGGCGAATGCGAAAGTAACTTTTATAAGAATAAGCCATCATTTTTATAATGTCCAGTTTACGCATCATCATCAGCCTGTTGCAGTCCACTGTTGGACATAGGCCTCTCTAAATGATTACTGAAAAAACGCCACTCTGATCGATTACGCAGTTTACGCATGGACACACGTAATATATTACAATTACATAGGCGAGTAGGCATATCCTTAATACTGTTATTGCATCACTATGAGCCTTAATCTTTACCAATATCATAAAAACTAGGAAAAACACAGTTGACTTTTTATTATGAGTAAATTGACATATTGACATTGACAGGCCCGTTGGTCGAGTGGTCAGAGACCCTGGCCACAAACCCAAGGGTCGCGGGTTCGAATCCCGCTAGGGGCAAATGTTTCGTGTGATGAACATGGACATTTGTACTCGAGTCATGGATGTTTATAAACGTATTTAAGTATGTCTATCCGTTCACCTAGTATCCATAGCACAAGCATATGCTTAGTTTGGAACTAGGGAATTGGTGTGTCAGTCTGGCGAATTTATTATTTATTTATATCTCGCGAAAAGTATGTATTTTGTTTTAATTTAAATTTCTGACTTACATTTCTCCATGACCTCATGGTAACAGAAGGAGTTACTTCCGAATTTTTATATATATTAGTGGTCCGCACGATCCAGCAGCTCAAACGATATGTGCACTCAGCACACACATAGGCGGGTAATAACTGAGGATGCGATATTGGAGGCGTCTCGCGGACAATGCCTCTGCTCGAGGGCACCTGAGATTGCCTGCGACGGCTGAATGTACACTTTCTACGTTTGTTCTACACTGGCATTGGCCGGCGACTTATCTGTGTAGATATATTAAGGCCAGGAGGTATGTTACTTTACTTCACACGAAACCGGAATGGGTTGAACGTTATCCACGAAATATTAACTACATGTTGTCTTCGTCTCTACCCTTGAAGGTGAATGAAAAAAACAAATATAGCATGTAGTTAGTTTTTGCGGAAAATTGATTGATTGCGACGTAATAGCCACTTGCAACTTTATAAAACTCTCAATGAAATCCTTTTAACCCAATTTAGTTTTATTTTTGGACAAAAGTGGTCAAAGGCGCTTACTCCTCTCCTCCTCGGCTTCGACAAAAGCGAGCAAGATTTTAAGTATCTATGTTATCCAGAAAAAAGATAAACTAACCGCAGGTAAAAGCGAGTTATTAGTAAAACGAATTAAAGTGTTGTCGAAAAATCGATAGTTTAACGGCCATATCATCTATACGATCGATAGGACAATCGATAGTATCGATGTCTCTGTTAGTGCAATACTATCGGTAAACAGCAATACTATCAATAGTATAGATATAGATTGATACTATAGGATTTTTCTACATCTGCCACTTTTAAAAGGGTCGACAATGTAATGACATGTCTGTTACTGTGAAGTGTGACACGGAATTATCGCTGAAACATAATTCGCTTTTTCATAGTAACTGTAATCCAACAATTGTCTGATTCCCTTATCTTTGGGCTGCGAAGGTCAGATCGGCAGACGCTTCAATGTAAGACTTGCTTAATACGAGATCATGGTCTAAGCGGACCCCGTCTAAGCACGGGACATAACGCTAGGAAGATGATGATAGTAACTTAGACAGGCTAGAATAACTAATCTATAAACAGCTCAATCATCAGAATTTGTTAGTTTAGGCGCTAAACATATACATCCACAGACTGATAAAATCATAACCTTTTCTTTTTTGCTATTGTAATCCTATTAGATCCTTCATGGCAAAAAAATAATAATTCAAACTATTGGACTCGCAATAATTAAGCGTGAAAATATCCAAGTTCAAGGTTTTTGTAATCGTCTATCGTTTTCAGAGTCGATAGGCTATCAGTTCAAGGTTTTTGTAATGTCTATCGTTTTCAGAGTCGATAGGCTATCGATACACAATCGATATTGACCTATCGGGCGGCCACACTATTAATAAGAGACGGGGGAACGAATTTAAAAAAAATCTTGATTTTTACATGGTCATTTGTACCCAATGTTTTGACAGGCCCTTTGATCGAATGGTCAGGACCCTGGCCACGAAACCGAGGGTCGCGGGTTCGAATCCTGCTAGGGGTAAATGTTTAGTGTGATAAATGTGGACGTATTTTGTTCTCGAGTCATGGATGTTTATAAACATATTTAAGTATGTCTATCCGTTCACCTAGTATCCATAGCACGAGCATAACCTTAGTTTGGAACTAGGGAATTGGTGTGTCAGTCTGGAGAAAAAAAATGTATAATATTAGTTAGAGTTAAAAACGTAACCTCTGGGATGGACGAACCCCATTTTCGACGACTTCTTTTGCTCTCCTAGGGTGTATTAAGGGCTTTAAAACATGGTGACCGCGCCTCAGGCAGCCAGTTGCCGGGATACAGACGGGGCTGGGGTGGCCATGGCTTGCGATCACTGTCGGACGTCTTACTAGTCTATTTTTTCTTGTACGTTTGAGAAAGGGCTAAATGAGGTCTGTTTTATTTGGCATTTTGTTTTTGCTAGCAACTGTAATTTGTCCTTGGCATCTTACAGAAAGACCAGAGAAATCAGATTGAAAAAATCCAAGACCATGGTCCAGGCGGTCTTTGATTAGGAACAGGAAATGACAGTGAAACTAAGATTACAAACCACTAATTAATTTGCGTCATCATATTATCATACTACATGAAAAAGAAGCGAGTGAGGTGTGTATTGAACGTGTCATTTAGCGCGCGGTGCTCTCCACCTAACCCGCTAGGATTTGGGTTGAAGTTAGTAAATTAGATTACATGGCGTGATTCCCTTCTTATTTCTCTGCTCATACACACCCAACGTTATGTGCTGATGTTCACGCTCATTCATTAGTTCAAGTAGTAAGTCAAAGTCAAAGTCAAAATATTCTTTATTTATATAGGTTTCATAGAAACACTTATAAATCGTCAATAACAGTTAAAGAGATATGATTCTACCGCCGGTTCGGAATGTTGCATCTACCGAGAGTCCGGCAAGAAACTCGGTAGTTACTCTTTTCAACAAAGTTGTATGAATCATATTTAACTTTGAACCATGTTTCAAAGTGGGCCTGGTGTAAAATAAGAAAATAAAAATGTATAAGTACTAGGAAAAAATCGGTCTCCTTCTTGTCATAACGTGTGGTGACCCGGCCCCTCTCCCGGGTGAAATAATGAGATCCCACTTGCGCAGTCGCTAGGGGATACAGAGGATACAGTGTTATTGTTTCGCGATCCGCCGATTTGCGCGTTATGCGATTAAATTAGGAAGTGGGGTCGCGGGACGCTACTATGTTATCAAACTTAACATATATATATATGATAACAGCCGGGTATTAGCATGCTTATACCCCGCTGCTATTATGAAATTGAAAGTTTGTAAGGACGGTTGAAAACCAGAACTATAGATTCAATTTCTTAAATCTAATGTAGGATAACTAAACGAAAACGAATTCCGGACATACTCGTAATCACTCATAATAACTTATTTTGCTGCAAGTGTACCTCACTATTAAACCGATTGCAATGACATTAGGCTTTAAGTTTAAGCCCTGGAATGGATATAATAAATAAATAAATAAATAAATTCTCGGACTGACACACCAATTCCCTAGTTCCAAACTAAGCTTATGCTTGTACTATGTATACTAGGTGAACGGATAGACATACTTAAATACATTTTATAAACATCCATGACTCAACAGTACAAATTCCATGTTCATCACACGAAACATTTGCCCCTAGCGGGATTCGAACCTGCGACCCTTGGTTTCGTGGCCAGGGTCTCTAACCACTCGACCAACGGGCCAGTCAGTCATATAGACTACATTTATCCCGGATAAATTTATTGATCCCACATACATACATAAGATCACGCCCGGGGCAGCAAGCCCCTTCAACCACATTCAGCCAAAAATAAAGCCGGGCTAGGTCAGATGGATAATTGTGAAAAAGCAGTGACAAGCGGCTAACCTGTCGCCAACACAAGATTGATCCCACAATCTACTAAAATCTACTAAATTTCACGCGGGCGAAGCCGCCGTCAACAGATAGTCTATCAATATTTAGTAATCCGTATTTTGTTCACGGCAAATATCGCTCCGTTTAAAATATCGACCGCGGACTGCACTTCCCCAGTGCATCTCGCCTGCACTTGCCATCCACTCAATAAGAACGGTTTTGCATAAAAATGACGTCACACCATTAATAGACATTCGCGAACAAGTTGACAGCACTTCCTCTAATGCTGTGTGACAATAATTTCCTTCGAGCTCCCGACTACAAAGAAAGCTGCTTTTCAAATTTCAACCTTAAAACTGTGATGGAGATTGAATTTAAAATAGCTTGAAGAGTCTTGATCGAATATTTTTGCTATACAATATCCGTCATAGCGTGATCGATCAGAGAGTGATTATAGTACGGGGGGCAGTGTCAAAGTTTGTAAAGAACTATGAAGTAAAATATTTATTTTGTTTGCTGATATCCAACTACTTATCCAATAACTTAACCAATAACTTGGAAATTAGCCTTTCCATATTGTTAATGTTATAAGTTATTTTCTTTGAGCTTCATAGGAATCCTCTTTCGCAATCCCCGAAGGGTTTGGGAGAGTCCTAAGAGCTGTAAGCTCCTTTAATCACTTAGTTGAACAAGATCGGGTTGTATTAAATAATAAATAATATTTAATAAATATCCGACGACATCACATACATATACATATCAGACTTCGAGATAAGTCGCTTAAGCACTTGTGTTACGGATATCACAATGAACAGTGATATTACAAATATATACTTAAATATTGGACATTAACACCCAGTTACAGAACTAACACAAGTTTTCATAACACGAATGTTTGTCCTGGGTGGGGATTGAATCCACAACTTTTGGCGCATGGGGCTGGGTCACTGGATGCGCCATCGAGCTAGTCAAACGGTATTCACTATTAGACGGCAAATTGTGAAAAAGTAGTAATAAGTAGCTAGCTTATCGCCTACACATCCACAAATTCAATACCCAATAAAACAAAAGGTCTTTTACGATTTGTTCTACCAAGGAAAATATCTGATACATTATTTTTCAACAAAAAATCATAAAATTTCACAAATTTCTGCATTATCAGCAAATCTGTCGTCGTCTCTCGCACTATAATGGGGGTGAATGGCAAAATAGTTAAAATTCGGATCGGCATCGATTCGATGCGTCCGCCGAGGGGCGGCCAGATTGATGGTGACGTCACTACGCACGATCCACACCGAATGCCTTGAATGGATAGGGGAATGTTTAGGCAGTTAATAAATTGTTTTCCGTGACTTGTACAGTACATTGTTATGGATCAGGCTGTTGAAAGGTAGCTTAGTCCGATTGGGTTGGCGGAAGTAGTGAATGTTTTTAGTGTTAATGAACTCGAGTGGAGTCATACATAATGTAATAACTAGGAAAGGCGGCTCATATGTCTATGGTTTGGTCAAATTTTCCTTTATCTATACTTGAGCATGTATTATTTGTTTTTGATAGTAAATGCACAATGCTCACTTCCCTGGAATACCAATACGAATTTTCTATCAGTCGGAAATAAGTAGTACTTTCTAGTAGTGTTGCCGCTCGATAGGCCAATACCGATTGTCTATCGTTAGCCTATCGACAGTTAAAGACAATCGATTGTATCGATAGCCTATCGATAGTCTATCGATACTGAAAACTATCGGTGAACAACAATACTATCGATAGTAACGATCACTGTATTGCTGTTTACCGATGATATTTCGCTAACAGAGACATCGATACTATCGATTGTCCTATCGATCGTATAGATGATTTGGCCGTTAAACTACCGATTGAAAAACTATCGATTTTTCGGCAACACTACTTTCTAGCATGCAAGTCCTGCATCTTTATCAGTACTTTTGACTTCCTAGCGTTATACCCTGTTCATATCCGGTGTCCCTTTGGAACAGGTAAGAAGTACGTCTGTAGAGAAAAGAGGACGCCGGACAACCATTCCATTTGAGCAACATAACATGGCGATCGGCTGAGTAGTCCAGATGTTAAAAGAAAAAACAAACTTCCACAAGATTCCAGTTTTCTAATTGACTATTATAAAGTCATTCATAATCAACAGAAACAAAGCTAGCCTCATTCAAACACTACCAAATAAACGCTACAAGCCATTCTATACCTCATTCATCAGTCAATTAAAGAATCATTTTAAACTCCATTCATCATAACTCCCCGGTTATCTAGCGGGGCGGGCGGGGGCGCAGGGGGGTGTATTTATCTAATATCCTAAGCGGAACCGTCGCCCCATTAGGGGATATTTTGATTGACGCGTTCGCCCCTGAGATTTTGCGACGTCAGGGGTAAGATAGGGTTGACAGGCAATGACGATGCAAAGTAACTTTTCTTTTGCGCTCTTTTTGTTTTGGCTAACCTGTTCAATTTGTTTTTATCTGAATCTGTTTTATGTTTTAATCTTCGATATAATAAGACAAGGCTCCGCGGGGAGGGAGGTGATGAAACCTGCACATTTTAATGATTAAAATCTGTAACCGGTATCCAATTTGTCTGGAGCCTTAGGGTTTTATACGTTAGATAACAGTCACGTCAATGCCATTATGAGATAATTTTAGAGCCTGGAATGAGAGCGTATGCAGAAGAACATACCTAGTTCAACAAGAATGATTTTGAACAGTCTTTGTCTTGACGTATGTTCTAAGTAGCACCTGACCTACCCATATGTTTCTGATGAACGGGGTATCTATCGATTTGTTATTACAATTCGGGAATAGGCGTTTAAGAATTTTCCTCAGTTATTTGTGTATATTTCTTTGATTAAAATTCAGTAATAAAAAAATGTGCTCAACAATAATATGTCGAGTGTCGACTGTGGTCTTTGCCTAGAATATCTTTAAATGCGACTAATTATCTATTGGTAATGGGTAACAGAATTTGTCATTTGATCATTTCATTTATTTCATTTGTGATTATTGAGGCGACGATCTCATCACTGTCACCACTATTGCACAATTTTCCTTTACATCCTACTCAATTTACTTAGTTATTGCTTTTTGGGCTGAGCCTACCTCTTCGAGGATTGCAGACGCGATATCTATAAAAAAAGTGTTCTCAGTATACATATTCGATTAATATAATCAATGTATAAATATATTAGTTAAAAATCGGGTATTTAAAAAGTCATCGTGTTAAAGTGACTTTCGTAGCAGCCCTACGCACCCCAACAGGGAGGGAGAGGGCTCGCCTCACACGTACACTTTAATACAGTTTTGTCCCGACATTTCGATACTCGTTTGTCTTAACGGCTCGTAGCGAGCGATCGATTTATAATTCATCTGTGTCGCGAGACGCGGCATTAATAAAGGGAAACGGAAAATAATAAGGAAATAAACTTGGTGTTGTATTTTATTTTATTGATGTTCCTCTGTCCAAATAACACGAAAATCTGAGTGCAGCCTCTTTAATGTAAATAAGTAGTCGCTTTTTAATAAACCAGACTCATTAAACTATGAATGAACAAATTTGACTTTTGACTTTGACCTTGAAATTAAGTGATACATGGAAATAGACTAGATATTGTGCTTGATTTTATGAGGGTACGTCTACCGCACAAAGTGGTCGTATAATGTGGTGTTTGGGACTCCTCTAGTGACCCTGCCCCGCGCCCACCCAGGACAAACATTCGTGTGATGAATACTTATATGTAATCATCATCTTCCTAGCGTTATGTGCTTAGACGGGGTCCTCTTAGACCATGATCCAGGATTTAGCGAGTCTGGTAATTACATTGAAGCGACTGCCGATCTGACCTTCGTAACCCTAAGATAGGGGAACCAGACAATTTTTGGATCATGGTTACTAATCTAAAGTTGTTTGAATTTGCAGGTTTCATCACGATGACTCAACAGATATACAATACGAGAGTGGAAAGATGTAGGAGTCGCGGAAGGCCCAGGCACACCTACCATGACCAGATTGGTCACGGTATTAACAGAAGGAGTCATAAAAACCGTAGAGCTTGTATGAAAAGGATTATGAATGTTGAAGAGGCGAGGTAGGTGTGTAAGGATCGTGCCATATGGCGTTCGGTTCTCTCTGCCTACCCCGCTAGGGAAGTGGCGTGATGTTTAGTTAGTCATCACGATGTTTTCCCTTACCGTCGAGCTAGTGGTATAAACACGTACATAGATTTGAAAAATCCAGAGGTACGTGCCCGAGTTTGAACCCGCATTTCTCGGTTTAGAGGCGCGTGTCCTTACTATTAAGCTGCCACCGCAATACTTATATGTGATTAATATCCAAAATTCAAGTATGTATTTCTAATACAACTGTTGATTCTGATATTCGTAATACAAGTGTTTAAGCTACTTACTTCGGGGTCGGATCAATGTAAATAAATAAATAAATAAATTCTTCAGACTTGCACACCAATTCCCTAGTCCCAAACTAAGCTTATAAGCTTGTGCTATGGATACTAGGTAAACGGATAGACATACTTAAATACGTTTATAAACATCCATGACTCGAGTACAAATATCCATGTTCATCACACGAAATATTTGCCCCTAGCGGGATTCGAACCCGCGACCCTTGGTTTCGTGGCCAGGGTCTCTGACCACTCGACCAACGGGCCAGTCAATGTATGTGATTTCGTCGTTTATTTATTTTTATTTTTTATTTCACGTGAATGATTCCACTGGGAAATGATAGTTGAGGTACCTGAGTATAATTTCAAACATTTAATGAAGATTAAACTTGATGAACTCCGAAAGAAGATTGACTACTGATCTCCTTTATAATCCTTCTAAATTCATTAGCTTTTTTGATCTGAAAATAAAATACATTTAATCTTATTTAGGTTACCTTAAGGAGTATTCTAAGAATAGCTTGCATAGAATCCTCTTAACACGGAAATCAGGTTGTTGACCCAAGTTTAGGGGTTCTGGGAAATTCATTGAAATTGACTGGCGATCTGATCTGGCTATAAATGGAAATTAGGGAAAATCACTCAACATTTTAATGTTGAACTTTTACATGTATTTTTCCATTTAAATAATCCGAAGACACAATGATACATATTATTATCCCCACAAAGGTAAGAAACACGAAAGCATCTCAGCATCTTTGTTATGTTTTCACGTCTAAACCCCTTATCCGCTTAAGATGAAACGGTACACCAAAACTAAGCTGGAGTTCTTAGCAACGTATTTACGTCATTAATACGCTATTTTATATCGGAAAATGGAAAGCCCCTAAGGGCAAAGGGATAACTTCGGAAAAGACCGAATTAAGGGAGAGTAGAGTGGTAACAGAAGGTGATGTTAGGAGTCTTAAAAACCGTAGACCTTGTATGAAAAGAATCATGAATGTTGAAGATGCTAGTGAGGTGTGTAAGAATCGTGTCATTTGGCGTTCGGTTCTACCCAGCTAGGGAAGTGGCGTGAAGTTTAGTTAGTTAGTTAGAGAGCGCAAAAAAACTAAATTGAACAATAATTTACAGATAGAATTCCTAACGGGTCAAACTGCGGGACAATTATATAAAAATGTCGACTGTAACTACTAACTTCGCCACCGAGTACAACCATCACTCCGCCAGCCAATAAAACCTCCCCAATTCAACAGCCATTGTTAAAAACAATCAGCTGTTCAACTACCCCCAGTCTCAAAAAACACGCAAATCGTATGCACCCCGCCCCATTCATCTCGCAGCTGGACACCCTACTCCATTATCATAATGCTGAGGATTCGGAAAAGGCAGTTTCCTGAACTTACTTTGGTTAAGTGGTTTTTAAAAAAGTATGCTATTTTTAACCGACTTCAAAAAAAAGGAGGAGGTTCTCAATTCGACTGAATTTTTTTAGTTCCTGATCGCGGGCACGTAGTTTGGTTGGATTTGGGGTTATTCCTAAAAGGAGATTACGTTGTTCTTTTTTATTATTCAAGGCTGTTTATTATGGTCATGGACTGGATTGTATTTGGAATCATTTATCTTATTATTCCGAGTCTCATGTCGGCCTGGCTCTTAAAAATAATGTGACAACTACGTTCTTTAACCAGCATGTCGTAAAAAGTGACTTATGGGTGAATTGGGTTTGTATTATGTAGGCGACTTTCTAGCCATTTCTTACCACTTTTCACAATTTTCCATCTAATCTTAAACTACAGCTAATTTGACTCTGCCTACCTCTTTAATCCCCACAGGGGTAGGCAGAGCCAAATGAGCTGCAAGCTCCAGGTGTGATTGGTATGCATATAAATCATCGCAAACTAAATATTTTCAACTTTTTCATCAGTTAACCGAGTTCAAAACAGGAGGAAGTCCTCAATTCAACGCAATCTTTAATTTTTTTCCAAATCGTATGCACCCCAACAAGCTTCATTCATCCCTAACAGCTGGCCACCCTATTCCATTAACATAATGCCGAGGATTCACAGAGCCTGTTAATTCGGAAAAGGCAGTTTCCTGGACCTATTTTGGTTAAGTGGTTTCGAAGAATGCGTTTGTTTTTTTTTTCATTCGGCAGGTTTTGGGAATACTCCCGATATCCAGATAATTGGATCAACAGGACTAGCGGCAACCTGTAAAATTTATTCTGAATCGGTGTTTCCAAAACACATGCAAATTTTGTTATTGAAAAAAAAAATTCGTATAGCTTAACATTATTTTCTAGAGATTTTGAAAACTCACTGACGTGTGACCTTAAGTGGGCATCAATAATGAAGATTGGCGCTAGTTATGAGGAAGCAACCTTTGCAATTAGACGCAAGAATAAAGAAAGAGAGAAAAAAGGGGCACCTTAATAAAAATAATACTATTTTTGAGAGAAACGTCCTTTTTTTTTTATATTTAAGTACTTAAATGTTAATCTATGATATCTGAACCATAGTAGTGAGTTTATTGATTCATCCTTAATTATAGCTACGTTGGAACATAATATGTATGTACAAACATAAATACATAGACTGTTTAATCACTCTTTCTTTTTTAATGGAATGAAAAGCGTTCAAAAATCATCAGCAAAATATTTTTTTTTGGTTTTATAGTTGTAGCATGTTTTCTTGTAGTAAGTTGTAGATTAGTTTGGTTTTTTGTAGTAGGTTTAGTACTTAGTGGTGCCATAATTTTTTATATGTATTAAAACATTTCAATGTATTTATTGTGTGTATTTTATAAGTATCATAAATGAGTCTATGATGCATTTCTTTATTATAATAATAATAATGTCCTCCTAACCGATATCGGTTACGGCGGCCAATCTCAACGAGGATTAGCCATCTGCGCAGGAGATATTATAGTGCACAAGTGTGTGCGCAAACACAGGTGCACTCTCTATTCCTTCACTCTCATAGTCCGGTGAGACGGCAATCCGACATGACCGGAGAGAGGTTAGACCAACGGCTTAACGTGCTTTCCGAGGCACGGGGGTGATTAAACCGCCAACTTCCTGACTCCGGGCTGTTACTGAGTAATTTGAATATTGAAATACCCAGCCACAAATTTTTGGCCCGACCCGGGATTTGAACCCGGGACCTCTTGGTCCTTAGGCGGCGCATGCTACCACTAGACCAACGAGGCAGTCTTTATTATATAGCATACCATGTATCTCATCATCTATTTAGACACACATGTAAATTTATGTAAATTTTTTAGCTGTCCAGTCTTCGCCAGAGTATATAAAAATCTACAGAATTCACGGCTTATTTTTATCTCGAAACAAAACACCTACTCGTCAGTATCATATCCGTGATATACTCGTATAAAACCCTTACGCGGTAAATGTTCAGTTTACGGGCGGTAAAAAATTAACTGTCTGTAGTAAACCCTCTGCGTGGGGGATGGGGCTGTACGGCAGCGGTCTGGAAGGGAATATTGCCTAAAGGCTATACATCACATGTGGGTTGATAAATCAGATTATTATAGCATCATCATGGGCATGAACCAAGCGTTTGAATTTGGGCGCCGCCAAGTTAACTCAAGATATTAGCTGTAAATCGGTAACCTGGTGTTTATTTAGGGAATCTAAGAGTTTTAAGTATGTCCCCCACTCGTGTCAATTTAACCAAAATAGGGGGACTGCGTTTTTTAAGGCTCTTGGGCGTCCACCTCGTCACTCCTTCGATGAAATATTGACCACCCAATTTGCAAATCCCGAGGGAGTGGGCAGTGGCCAAGAAACAATAAGCTTCATAAGCCACATTTTTTGTGTAAAAGTAGTGACTAGAGACTAGCTTGTCGCCTTCTTCTGCTTCTTCGATCCCACTGCAGGGTGCAAGCCCCCTTCGTTTTGCGCCACGTACAATTTTAACGTGAGGAATGTACGTATCGCACCGTCCAAGTAAACCGAGGTTCGGCCTACAAGGTTGTGTCGGGCTCAGAGCTGTCTTGGAAAAAATCTTGGAAAAAATGTGAAAGGTGCTTACGACGGCACAGACTACAATGTCACCCCATCCTATTTAGCGGACAAGGATCCACGTGTCGTCGTCTCACAGGCAGGGATCACATGCTAGGTAAAAAACACTGTTGGCACATTATTTCTGAGTTCCAGACCAACATCAGGCCCCAGGTGACGTGAAAAAAGAGATAGAAGGTGATGAGGACAGAGGGGCCAGGGACCAGTTCGCTTGTGATGCAACATTGCCGTAACTTTAAAATGTAAATACTCATTATACTTAAATAAGTAGGCACTTACTACATAGTGTATGTTGCGTGTAGTACTGTTAACATTCTAATTATAATGCAACTCGAAAAGTTCAAATCTTGCAGTGATAAAGAACACTACCAATTGCAAAATTAATATAGGAAAAATTACAAAAACGTCCTTGATAGGTATTGCAAATTAAAACATTGACAAAAATCTTTAAATTATAATAAATCTAGTAAATTTAATTAGAGATGAATGTCGCAGCGTTGCTAATAGCGGGTTACATTTAGACAACCACTTTTATAGATGCATTGCTCACCATGAAATATTCAGTTTTGTATAATCTCTCTGACATGTTAGTCCACGAGTTCACGGTCTGCTTGTCAAAGCGACGATTTGGCAGAGGGCGGTTTATCTAAAAGCATCGGCGAGCTATTTCTGGTATAAACTCTGTGTGATTTAAAGGACCCTAGTGCATAAAACTTGTGTCTATTTCTATGCTAAACCTAAGTGCTAAGTAGTGTGCACTGTAGATAAATAATGTAGACTTGACAATGTTTGAACCTAATATACACAGAAAACGTAGTCTCCGAGGTATTTTCTATTTATGTTGCAGAATGTAACGAAATACTAACATTATAAATGCCGAAGTAACCCATCATCATCTTCCTAGCGTTATGTCCCGTGCTTAGACGGGGTCCGCTTAGACCATGATCTAGGATGTAGCGAGCCTGGTAATTACATTGAAGCGACTGCCGATCTGACCTTCGTAACCCTAAGATAGGGGAACCAGACAATTTTTGGATCATGGTTACAAATTCAAAGTTGTTTGAATTTGCAGGTTTCATCACGATGTTTTCCCTCACCGTCGAGCTAGTGGTATAAATATGTACATAGATTTTTTAAAATCTAGAGGTACATGCCCGGGTTTGAACCCGCACTCCTCGGTTAAGAGGCGCGTGTCCTTACCATTGAGCTACCACCGCTCTCTCAAATGCCGAAGTAACCCCTTCGGGGATTATGGGCGTGGTGTTATGTATGTAAGTATACTCATACATAAATTCATGGTGCCCGTTATCGCCTAGGAAGGATAAGTCCCTTAAACAACATTTGGTCAAAAATAAACTTGATTTAGGTTAGATGCCAAATTGTAAAAATGTAGTGACAAGTGGATAGAAAGTTGACTACGCTAAGACTTATCCAATACACAGGGGTAATAGGGGGGGATAGGGGTTCGCCGTCCTATGGAGACTTTAAAAGGGGTAAGTGGAGCCATAAGTTTGAGAAACCCTGTCTTAGACCAACATGGGACAGTATTATTCTTGTCGTACGGTCGTAAAGTTAAAACCTTTTGACAGTAAAAAAAAGTAACAAATATACCGTTACGTTTTTTTTTAAAATCTCTGTGGAAATTCTCCTTCGTTCCCTTTCCTGGCCGAGGCCTTACCCTCGCGTTAGAGGGTATTGTGTTTGCGCAGCTCTCCCGGCCCCTAATGCGTTGGCGGGAATCGAACCTGCTACCACAATCGACCGAATTATGCTAGAACATTTGTTTTTGAGACTGCGTGCTGTAAGTTGAAAACTTTTCCTCCGTATTTTGTCGTAAATATGTAAGTATATAATATAAATAAGTCGCGTTTACCAACATAAAACATTTATATTACGTAAGTAGGTATATTAATATAATATATATATATGTATATATATATGTAAATTTCCACCCAGCCCAATATTATTTTTGGCTGAATGTGGTTAAAGGGGCCTCCTGCCCCTTGACTCTGCCTACCCCTTCGGGGATTATGGGCTTGATGTTATGTATGCATATCATGTAGGTACGTAAGTATATACGAGGACACTGGCAATTTTTTCAACTGTGTTCTGTGTCAGGAATATCGCAAAAAAAGTAATGGGGTATTAGTTTTGTGACTATGTAGGCGACGAGTAAGCTATTGTAACTACTTCTCCACAATTTCCCATACAATTCATCTCAATTTTGTTTTTGACAAAATTATTTACCACTCTTTGATCTCTGACTGTGATTGCAAGCGTGATGGTATGTATGTATGTATGTAAGCATAGCGTCTAATACTTATTACAAATGTCTCTCCCAAGGCATCAGACAAGTGCGCACTTTCCCGCTGTCTGTCTGTGCCAGTTCGCAGGAAACACGACAATTAATTCCCACGCTTCCTCGCGCATTGTGTCGGCACAAAACAATCCGTTTGAAGTAACCAGCATTTTAATTAACTCCCTCTCACCGGACGGTGTTGCCGTCGGACAGATGTCCGGGATTACTATTTGCTGCCTTTTTTTTATGGCAACACTAATACTTACGAAGGTGTTTATGTATCTTTTGTTAAGTAACAAAAAAATGTCGAGGTGTTGCCACATGAGGTATCAGTCAGTGTCTTTTTAAAGTGTTAGTTTCGACTTTAGCCAGAAAACAGCTTTACGGCTGTCCGCAATCTTCGGCTTCTAAGTTTCAAGGAATGACTTTAATAGACTAAAACCTTAGCTTATTCTTTGATAGAAATGTAGATTTTTCTATTATCTGTTCTATAAATAATAAAAATTAATATCAGACTACATGACATACATTGATCTGACTCCGAGGTAAGTAGCTTAAGCACTTGTGTTACGGATATCAGAATCAACAGTGATATTACAAATATATACTTAAATATTTAATATTAACACCCAGACACCGAACAAACACATGTATTAATCATACGAATCTTTGTCCTGGGTGGGGATCGAACCCACAACTCTTGGCGCATGGGGCAGGGTCACTACCGAATGCGCCATCGAGCCAGTCAGTAGTTAAGACGTGATAGAGTAACCCTGAACGTCATAAAATGTATGTAGGTACCGTAAAATAGTTTTTACATATTTATGATGTAACTGTTTTATCTGTGATTCTGTGTTCTTATCCTAGCAGGTCGTAAAAGGTGACTAAAGGTCAATTATTTTTGACTATAACTTCGGTTATTACAGGCATTATGCTAGAGCTATATATGTGAATATATAGCAAATAATACTATAGTATATGTGAATAGTTTGAATTAAACCGGGTTTAATATATTAAAAGGTGTCTCCATTGCAACTCTTCAGCCGAGGCACGTAGCGTCAAGTGTCTTCGCGAGACGCGAGTGTGCGAGACGAGACAGCGCGCGCGATGATCTTGACGGTCACCGAGCCCTCCTCGCGCTAACGAGCTGTACAGCCAGCATAGACATGATAGCCTTACTAATATTTATTCCATCAAAGTAGCTTCTGTTGTGTCTTCGCAAATAAAATATTATCAGATTGCTATGAAATTTCACGTCTAAAGTTTGAAGTCTAGAAAGGACATTGCTTACATTTTACCCAGGTAAATTGATAGATGCTACAGAATACACAATAATCACTGTGACAGGCTGAATATCGTAAAAGCTTATTAAAGAACTTATTTAAATTTTTAGCTCTACGTAAAAGATTAAGTAAAGCTAATTTTTAAAATGATTTATTGAAACCAACCAATAGAGATTGGAGCCAATAAATATGTGGAGTAATTGTTTAGGTACGACGATTAGTTTTGAATATCAAGTTAAATTTGTACTAGAGCGATTTCAACTAATTATAGGTCACGCTTCTCACAAGCAAGTGGTCAATGAACAGGATTAGATTAGTACGTAATAACTCTGTGGTGAAGGAGAACAGCGCAAAGAAATCCAACCATTTATATTACTATAGACCGTGTAACCGTATTCAGGTTATCTGGTTTCTGTGCTGGGCATTACCGCTTTGATGTAATTATCAATTTTGCTATATCAAGGAACACGTTCCAAGCGGACCCTACTAAAACAGGGCATAACGCTAAGAAGCGTATCTCTATACATTTTCCAGAATAGTTAGAACATAGTAATCCTCAATGCCAAGCCTCTTTCTCAGTCAATCGGTACATGTCAATGACCTGTGTCATCGTCACATTTGCCCCCAACCGCCGATGGTGCGAAGCGATTTCACCTGCCTGTGTTGATTTTGCTTTGTCAGTCTAACATACTAGTGGTACTATGCATAAAAATTCACGAATGAGTGCTATGAAACTTTTACCGAGAAAGTAGGTACATAAATTAGTTAAATTCAACTGGTTGAGATGGAAGGAAGATCGGTTTTATATTTGTGTGTCGATTGCGAGGGAAGGCATTGTTAGGAAACCTGTACACTCAGATATAACAATTGACGTGTGACCAAGATCCAATCTGTCGTGTTCTCTTGTCTAATGTTGCGGTCACGTATGTCGCAGTAAGATGAATGCTCCTTAGCCTATCTCAGCTTTGCAAATATTATGATGAAAAAGACAGAAAGCCACATCTTAGCCATAGTACGAAAATGTAATATAATAATAAACATATAGTCACAGAGTAATAATATACTACGTACAATAGAGGTTCACTGTCCATACTTAAAAAGTTACTGCTATAACTCGCGCAAGAACAGCGACAGTGGTGAGTAATTGGAACTACAGCAAAGTTTAGTCTGTTTGTCAGGAATGATACAAGATGGCGCTACAAGCACAGGTTAGTTGTTTCTTAGTAATCATACGCCATCTGTGTAAAATTCATGTTTTTAAAACAAAGATTATTTTGGTTTGCTTCTAAAGAAAATATTTTATATTCATGTTTTTCACCTAAATTTAATAAATTATCTTAGAAATGTCGTAAAAAACTTATTTTATAAAAAATTTTTTTATAAAAGTGAAATAATAACGTTTTTATTCGGTTTTGTCTCTCAATCAGTCTAAATGATGCCTGTAGCGACATCTGTCTGTGTCAAGTCTATACGAAATCTAAAATGTATGTGACTGACCAGACATGATATAGTTATAAAGCTTGTGAAGGTCAGATATTAATGTCAAGTCGCTGGACTGACTCAATCTAGGATCATAGTCAAACCGAACCAGGCACGAGTCATAATACTAGAAGTAGATATCTTTTTTGCTCTTATCTGAAGGCGAGACTTTGGGGTTTTATGGTGGCTTAAGGAAAGAAATTGGGGTCTAGTAAGTAACTATGTAGTATTGTTTAGAAGATGTGGTGCACTGGCGTGCTCAAAAGACTTTGGGATAATTTATCTCACTTCAAATTAAAATTTAATTAATTTTAGAGATGTCGTCCAAATATATTCATTAGAGCCCTAATTTTTACTCATCTATTTTCTACGATCAAGTGGAAATTGGGGGGGTCCACTTGACGTGATCTTGCTGTCCTGGTAGTTGGAGCTATAGTAAGTTATATCAGCTGAGGTTTACGTATCGGTTTCGAGATCCGCTTTTAGGAGTGGGCAAGTCAGCAACAGTTAAGCCAATACAGTAGCTCAGATACTTTTAAGTTAAGTCAAAAAACCGCTAATTGCGACATTTCTCGAGCTTTCCCGTTTCTGCACAGTGCGCTGTGCGCTAACCCATTTTAAAGAAGTAAGTTAACACATCCTGCGCTATGGAATGGCGCACTGTGACACATGCCTGCCCGCTTTGCTCATTATTACACAACAAGCAGATTTAAGCAGCGCGTTTCAGAACGGTTTCCCATAATTATTTAGTTGTAATACAAACCGCTGTTCTTACGAAATGCAAACAGTACAACGTGACTAGATTCTGCGGCGAGTGGAATAATAAACTATTATTGTGGAATCCACGATGTCTGACATAGATCGGGTTTTACACACGAGGAGCTTACGACGATCGGAATAGATACAAATCGTATTAACATGATCATCGTTGTAGTTGTATAGTCTGCATGCAAGTGCTAGTCACCGGAGGTAATTCTTTGGTCTCTGTAGCATCATATTTAAGGTTGAAACCAATGAAATGAAGATTACGTGATGTGAAAAAAACACATTTTATTGTTTTTAACCTTCGTTCATTCAATTCTGATGCTACAAAGGCCAAAGAATCACCTCAGGAGGTGACTAGAACTTACGTGCAAACTATAGTAAGTTTATGAATGCATCTTAGATAGAAATTATCACAGAAAGAGTATGTGTATGACATACTCTTTCTTGCAGAATTCTTCTTCTGTTTCCTCAAGGTGAAGGTGTTTGGACAGAACAGCCCTTGGTGACACAGATTCTAATTATTGTTTACAAGGAAATAGCTTCGTGTAAAGGCCTCCTGTTAAACCAGTCCCGTTTATATAATTATAGCCACCTGCTTGATTTGTGTGATTTATAAGTAACTAGCTTCATTTCTTCCGACTGGATGGAGATTTTTCTATACCTCGGAAACAATAACGTGTTTAGCTTTAAAATAACCTTTGTTATTGATAACTGGCTCGATGGCGCATTCGGTAGTGACCCTGCCCCATGGGCCGAGAGTTGTGGGTTCGATCCTCACCAGGACAAACATTCGTGTGATGAATACTTGTATTTATTCTGTGTCTGGGTGTTATATCTAATATTTAAGTATGTGTTTGTAATCCACTGTTGATTCTGATATCCGTAACACAAGTACTTAAGCTACTTACCTCGGAGTCAGATCAATGTTTGTAATAGATACATACATAACATCACGCCCATAATCCCCGAAGGGGCAGGCAGAGTCAAAGGGGCAGCACGGCCCTTCAACCACATTCAGCCAAAAACAAAGCCAGGCCATCCATTCCATCTAACCCATAGATGGAAAATTGTGAAAAAGCAGTGACAAGCGGCTAACCTGTCGCGTGTGTGTGATGTAGTCGGATATTTATTTATTTATTTCTTGACACGTTTCAAATCACATCATCAGGCGACCGGTCGACTAAAAAAATTGAAGCAGATAAACCTGATAATTAAATTTTGGCAACACGTTTAAGTTTATGTTTTCGGAAGACCAGCTATAGCGGTGATCCGACACAAGGGCGCCCTGGTACACGCAGACGCATTTTCGGTATAATTTCAGCATGTGTCTGTTGTCAATTTTTCATTATTTTTACTTCTCATTATCTTCTTCCTATTTATATCCCGTGCTTAGTTGTGGTCGGAATGGACCATGCTCCAGGATTTAATATATCAATCATTAATTATTTTTCAGATGCTTAACTCCTATCAAGGGAAGTTAATTAATTATGGGTACAGCCTGTATTAATTTATGTATGGTACCTATATCTGCTTGCTACTTGTATTATAATAGCTTTTTTGCTAAACAAGCCACATCATAAAAAGTGTTTATTATTCAACCGGATCTTCCTGTTTTAATGGCAGGTACGGTCAGACACAAAATGATATCATCAGTAGAGAGATTTAGATATGGTAAAATATATAAATAATACAAACAGGCCCACGAAACCGGCCGCGACGAACGGCGTCTGATTCCTGGGCTGAGCAGTTGAGACGTGCAGGGTGTCCTAGCACGTCTCTCCTGTTGGGTCTATTCTAGTAGCAAATATTCGCTTCGTATCGCTGCAGTGTGAAAAACCAATGCTAACTTAAAGAACATATTGTACAAATGCAATTGTCACGGTCAGGCTTTTGCATTTAGAACGTCATCCTTTCAGACGACCTTCAATCGAAGTTCCTTCATTTTGGATGCACGAAGCATTAATTAATCCTTCTTTACTATCTCATATTGTAAATATGTGAAACTAGCCTTGTCTGTGTGTTACATTTCCACATGTATCCCCGAATTTACAGAACCTAGGACACTTTGTAACAGATAGAAGTATCAGCTTACATTTAATATACGACCTAAGCTTCTTTAGCAATTTTGTAATATGGTAACTGTAGCTTATATCTTGTTATTATAGATTTCTATGCTAGCGATGTTGGTATAATTCACGTTATAGAGGTCATAAAATGTAAGCTAGGTCACATTAGCAAGGATATCTAGGTGGAGTAATATGATGTCATCGAGACCTAGGTCAAGAATAAGGTTCTAGGCGTTCTAGACTCTAGCCCATATGTAGACCTGTGTATACTCGAATGATTGTTGGTTTAGTCTCGTTAATTGCCTCGTTAGAAACGCTTTGGTTTCGACTCCACGAGAACTATTCGGTACACCCCTGTCGCTCGCCTATACTTCTTGTATACTACACACGCTGATCCCAGATACACGTTTTATAGTAAATGTTTGTATGGATGTCATATTCGTGTGACATCCATACAAAAGATTTTTTGGATTGTTTGTTACATGTGTGCCCATACAGAAGTACAGCAAGACATTTTAATGTATGGTTATGTTAGTGTGACTGCCTCGTTGGTCTAGTGGTAGCATGCACTGCCTAAGGTCCCGGGTTCAATTTTCGGGTCAGGCCAAAAATTTGTGGCTGGTTATTTCAATATTGAAATTGCTCAACAACAGTCCGGAGTCAGATAGTTGGCGGTATAATCACCCCCGTGCCTCGGGAAGCACGTTGAGCCGTTGGTTCTGCGCCTAACCTCTCTCCGGTCATGTCGAATTGCCGTCTCACCGGACTATGAGAGTGAAGGAATAGAGAGTGTGCTTGTGTTTGCGCACACACTTGTGCAGTATAATATCGCCCGTCCTCGTTGAGATAGGATAGTGTATGAAAGTGTTTAAAGGTTCGATGTAGAGATGGGAACAGGAGATACACGGCCTAATGAACAACGCCGCGGGTAAAACTGATAGTAATTTTAAACACAAGGTGACCTCATGTTGATCATTAATTAGTCTTAAGCGATAAACCTCATTAGCTGTATGACATGATTAATATGAACAAAAGGAATTGTAGGTCTGTAATAAAAAATGATACATAGGTACATAAAGTATATTGCTATAACATCGCCTAAAGTCATCACCACATTCAGCTGTCTTTTAAAATTTATACATCTTAATTAAGTGGTGACATTCAAATTTATCTAGAAATAGGTTATCTTCTATTAGGCCAACGTTGGAAGATTGCACTCATATATTGAGTTCTATACTTCTCATAGTGTTCATGGTAAGGTTAAGACGTATTTTTTTCTGGATTATTCTGGAACTGAACTACTCTGCTGAGATTTTAAATTAGCCCGCCTTTTGTAGACTCAGGACCTTTTTGACCTATGGACAGTCATTATGACCCGGACAAAACTTTGCAGGAAAGTTGTAAATTTTTATTCGTCAAGCACTATTTACACAATAAACTTGCCTAAAAAGACAATTTGTCATATTTTAAAGAAGTTTGTTTGCTATTAAAAACTGTTGATCGCATGATCACTAATAAAAACCGGTTGTACGAATACAAACGCGGCAATGAATTTTCTTCAACGAATTGTACCTACAGACATGTTAATACTTATAACAGCAAAGAAACCTCCAAATACTACAAGTGAACGTTACAACCAACTTACCCGCATGGAATATCAGGATCGCCGCCGCCAGACAGAAGGCCGGCGGGGCGCGAGGGGGCGTCGCCTTCGGCCTCATTGGGCGAGCGCCGGGGGCGTACAGCCTTCCACAATATAATAATACACAGCCTTCACCCCCGAACGGCACTCTCAAACACTCACTACGCGTTTCACGTTTGCTTTCTTAATTTTCCAAAACTTTCGCGCGGTAACCGCGTTGCCGCGAATTTATTTGACGTTTGTTTTTTTAATTTGTAAATATTCACGGCGCGAGACGTTCGCGCGGCGTCGAGCCTCGGACGCGTGTAGCGGAATCACTTTCACTATGCCGTTGCGTCACATTACATCTTGCTTTCTTGGAGCATTCGTACACTAGAACTCGTTTTATGACCTTACTGACTAAATTATTGTCGTCGTTTCTTCTCCAGTCTGCCTTTTTATATTTTTTTGCCTTGTTTTTTATTAATTGTTTTTTTTTGGGTTCTGTGAAGTAATTTTTGCGTTATTAATAGCTACACTGCTGCTCAAAGAACTAAAACATATTTAAAAAATAAAAAAATTGCAAAACTTGAGCATGGTTCTTAATTGAAACATCATAAAAATCTGTTCCATTTAAAACCTTTGTTGAATCATGTGGCTGGTGTGTCGTTAGCTGATCTTTGTTGATTGTGGTTTAGATTCGTGTGCTCATTCATTTTATTTTTTTCTAAGCATAAATAACAGGCTGTGTTCGGATCCAACCTACAATAGGTAAAAACTTAACTTATCAATCTTTCATTTATTTAATCGTAAAAAATACACGAAAATGCTAAATGAATGGTGAATTAATTATAATTTTTTTTTTCATGCAATTACTACGATTCATTCATATTATACATAACAACATTGCACTGTCCTACTTATCCCACCAATAGGTATTATAAACTCGAACGCGATCGGATTTGTGATCAAAACACGTTCTTGATTAAAATATCATTGTGTAATGCTAAGACAACTTTCCGAAGTCAGACGACTTTCTTTTTTTTGTTTTAGACTTGGTTTTTAAATAGTCTGGCTAAAAAATACAATACCGATGACGTTAAAATATTATCATTTGTTTTATATGTAAGACGTCTGACTGATGACATTCTCTAATGGGTGAGTTTTAACTTTATCGGTCCGTTATTTTTTATTATTAATACATTTCATCTGACTTTAAAAAAAAAACTTGCACATAGAAGCAAGGCTTAGATAATTTTAAGAATTACCCCCATAAATAATTGCTGAGTATCGCAAAAAGAACCAATCTTTTATTACAGTTATTTTAATCAATAGTTTTGCAAAAAATTATAAACGTTCATCCTCCCATCCTCAAAATCTCTCGGATTGTAATATTAGCAAGATGACGCATACCTATTACAAAACAAACCTTAAATCTACCAACAAGCCATAAAGTGCATTACATCACGATCCATTTTACAGAACATAATACAGTTAAACAGCGCTGAATGGAAGCCTCGGAGGAAATTAGTTCATGCACTTCCAAGTTTGGCAATAAGCACCCAGCAAGCAGGATTATGAAACATACCCGAAGTCACAGTGACAATAATAGGGATGTTACATGCATACCTAGTATTTATGTACGTGAGATGTTTCTTGGTCTCTACAAATGAATTTACAATTGAAACGTTTTGTTAAATGCGATTTCGTCTATAAGAACCCCGTTACACGATTCTTTGTGCTAATAAGACTATGCTATATATGCATGCATTCTTAAAAGTCAAAGTCATAATACATAATATTTTTTATTTAAATAGGTTTCTAGGAAACACTTATAAATCGTCAAATACAGGTAAAGCTTTATGATTCATGAATGTCGCATCTACCGAGAGGAAAACTCGGTTGTTACGCTTTTCAATGCCAGATTGAATATAAAAATTATAATGTACAGATTATATTAATATTTAATAAAAACCAAAAGGCGTCCCTGTAATAAATGAAATAAGTTTGGACAATAGTATAGAACAAAAAAAGAAACAAGTTACAGCACGCTCCATGCATTAAAATAATAATCACGAATAAGCACAACTTTTCCATTTCATCTATTTATCGGAAACTAGCAGCGGCCCGCGGTTTCACCCGCGTAGCTCCCGTTCTCGTGGGAATACGGGGATAAAATATAGCCAATGTTACTCACTGATAATGTAGCGTTATTTTTGTTAAAGTTTTTTAAAATCGGTCGAGTAGTTTTGGAGCCTATTCAATGCAAACAAACAATCAAATCTTTATTAGTAGATATGATAAAACTAGATACAAAACTCTATAACAAACAGTGGAAGACGATTTCATTAAAAAAAAATATTTGAATATATTCTCTGTGGAACTTATATTTTCGCATTGGTGAATATTTAAACACATACTTTGTATCGTTTTAAATAAAAATCAAGCTAGTAAACGTATAAAATATTCAAAGTATATCCTCTAAAGAAGCTTGCCAAACTCTTAGTTGTAAAAACTGTTCCGTGCTCGTAAAGTAATATTAAACTCTGTATTGAGATGCTTCCTCATTAATTATTTTTCCGCGAAGAGGGAACTCGTTTATTTGGCCCCTACTGTACATAAGCACGTTTTCAGGGAAGCTAGGGAAATGTAGCATGTCTATATTAAGGCTACGGAAAATGGCAAAGCTTTAAACATGGGCTATGTATTGTATCAGAACATTTTCATATTACGAGTATGTTGATATGTATTTTGATAATACCAATTCTTTACCATCATCTTCCTAGCGTTATGTCCCGTGCTTAGACGGGGTCCGCTTATACCATGATCCAGGATGTAGCGAGTCTGATAATTACATTGAAGCCAAATATAAAATGTGAGGTAAACTTCCAACTCACAGCTCTGTATAATCTATACTTATAATAAATCTCTAGAGAGATCAATTCTGTACATGAAATATATTTTCAAAATAACTATCAAGGGGTGATTAGTGATCGACACTGATGCCAAAAATGCAATTAGTAAAACTTTTGTCTGTCTGTCTGTATGTTCCTTATAGAAACAAAAACTACTCGACGGATTTTAACGAACCTTGGTACAATTATTCTTCATACTTCTGGGCAGGTTATAGTATACTTTTCATCACGCTGCAATCAATAGGAGCAGAGTAGTGAAGGGAAATGTTGGGAAAACGGGAGAAGTTACTCCATTTTTTAAGCTTCCGTCGCATGTGCAGCCTTAATGGTTAAAGTTACATAGAAATTATGTATGACGGAAATAGTCTTTATAATATTAATCATAAACGCGGGTGACACCGCTGGTACAGCTAGTCATGAATATTGTAACAATCAAAACCAACAAGAGTACAATTGCCCAAAATAACGTATAATACTTTATAATAAAGTACAGTTGGCAACCCTAGTAAAACTATTAGTACCAAACAACATTGTGTTTTCAAACACATTATAGTGTCTTTCAACTAGGAATAACAATGCTGGATCCAGAAATCACCTGGGTCAATACAATTCCAGCGGAGCTCGATAAAGCGACATGTGCCGGTTCAATACCGCTGGATTTTAAGCCCTACTGGAGATTGGAATGCTGGATCAATTAATGAGGATTTTCAAAAATACAAAACCGCCCGATGGCACGAGGGAGTCTCGTGGTCTTATCATTGTCACTATTGGCTCCTTGTTGACAGTATGTCAGTTTGTTCTGAAAACTTACCAATGAGGAGGATGACAAGACCATACGTCACAGTTACGCCATCTATCTGATGTTTTAAGCATCCGTCGAGTGTGCAGCCTTAATGGTTAAAGTTACATAGAAATCATGTATGACGGAAATAGTCTTTATAATATTAACCAAAAACGCGGGTGACACCGCTGGCACAGCTAGTTTAGGAATATAAATATGTAATCGTTCCTCACTTTACTGCCAAGGTATTAGTAGTATCTGTCTACGTACTCAAATTGTTAAACTATGAAGGTACAAACCGGAGTTTGAATCAAAGCTCCTAGCATGAAAAGCATGCGTACATAGAATTGAGCTAGCACCGGTCTTAATAAATGGGAATATGATATAAGAACCAAATAGACATACATATCATCTCGTTCCGAAGGGGTAGACCGAATCGAAGAGGTAACTAGTCCCTTTAACAATTTTCACACAAAAGTAAAGCTGAACTAGGTTAACTTATTAATGGTAAAATCGTAGGTGTTGTTTGAGCTAAATCACTTGCTTACATACGTCACAGTCCAGGCTATATATAACTGGTATATATAGTGCGCATTGTATATAACAGGATCCCGTGGGCAGAGCGTTGCAACTAGAAGTTCAAATACTGAAGCCTTAATGCCACCGCCCACTGTTTGATGCTGGAGTGGGAGGGAAAGATGACGGTATAATTTAAGGGAAATCCTATTAAGATACTTGAAAGAGTATCCAGGCACCTTTAATGAGCGTTGAGATTAGGGTATGCAAACTGAATTTTTTTCTAGATTCAGCTCATACAGCAGAGCTAAAATTGTGCTAGACTCAGCTGAATGAGGGCTTTTTTAATTAAAAAATGGAGTAACTTCTCCCGTTTTCCCAACATTTCCCTTCACTACTCTGCTCCTATTGATTGTAGCGTGATGAAAAGTATGCTATAACCTGCCCAGGAGTATGAAGAACAATTGTACCAAGTTTTGTTAAAATCCGTCGAGTAGTTTTTGTTTCTATAAGGAACATACAGACAGACAGACAAAAATTTTACTGATTGCATTTTTGGCATCAATATCGATCACTAATCACCCCCTGATAGTTATTTTGAAAATATATTTCATGTAAAGAATTGACCTCTACAGATCTAATATAAGTATAGATATAAATATGTATTCGTGACCCAATTTATCTGGCTCCTCATCTAACGGTTGTAGTTTCATTGTAATGACCTGTGGCTTAATCCAGGAAAATGACATAAAAATAATGTAATTAATTTTTTTTTTTAGATGTCCAACTATATTTTGTTTAACGCTGGGGTGGGGGCAGAAAGCATTTAACGTTTAGAATACGAACCCCCGCTATTGTTGCAACTACTGCCCACACGACATAATGCAGAACAAAGTATTAAAATTGCTAAATATTATCCAGGTTTAGAGGCATCGATTCCCCTTCTAAAGGTTACGAACGTCAGATGCAGCTTGTTTCAATGTAATTAATACCTTGATGCGCAGATCGAACGTCTTGTCCCAACGGACCCCAAATATAAATGAAACATAACGTTAAAACATGATAAGCTAAAACATGATATTTTTAACATAGTTCTTAGTAATTTAATGGGTGTATCGTAAATTGATACTAAATTAGCTACTGAATCCCAAAGCGTGAGCGGTGGCTTAACTCGGAGGTTAGTTTAAAATTCAATCTCAAACCCACGCCATCCTGACAAACAAATGTTATATATTACTAAATATAGAAAAAAAACTGTATTATTAAACTTTTTAGTGCCTAATATTTTATCACCGTTGGATTAATCCATGTTACATGAGCAGTTCAAATTATGAAAAAAACCGGCCAAGTGCGAGTCGGACTCGCGCACGTAGTGTTCCGTACCACTATACATCTAAATAAATGTTTTTCTTTATTCTTTATTATATTTGAGTTAATTGAATGAAAGCTAGAATGCGGTTTACGATTTATAACGTATTAAAAAAAACTAATCATTAGATCTTGTTCAGACTAATTTTCGGTGGAAGTTTGCATGGTAATGTACATCATATATTATTTTTACGTTTATCATTCCCTTATTTTAGAAGTTACGGGGGGGGGGGGGGACACGACGACACACTTTTCCACTTTGGAAGCGTCTCTCACGCAAAACTATTTAGTTTGTATAAAAATTATATTAGGAATCTCAATATCATTTTTGAAGACCTATCCATAGATACCCTACACGTATGGGTTTGATGAAAACACAAATTTGAGTTTAAGTTCTAAATATGGGGAACCCCAAAAATTTATGGTTTTTTTTATCTATTTTTGTATGAAAATCTTAATGCGGTTAACCGAATACATCCACTTACCAAGTTTCCACAGTATAGCTCTTATAGTTACGGAAAAAAGTGGCTGTGACATACGGACGGACAGACGGACGGACAGACATGACGAATCCATAAGGGTTCCGTTTTTTGCCATTCGGCTACGGAACCCTAAAAAGGACACTTAAAATGTGTACCTACCATTTTATCGTCAATTGCGTATAATTTTAACAGAATTGCATTTTTTTTCGTCTGGCTCGATGGCTCATTCGGTAGTGACCATGCCCTATGCGCCAAGTGTTGTAGGTTCGATCCCCACCCAGGACAAACATTCGTGTGATGAACACTTGTGTTTGTTCTGTGTCTGGGTGTTAATATTTATTTATATATTTGTAATACCACTGTTGATTCTGTTATCCGTAACATAAGTGCTTAGTGCTCCGAGGTAAGTAGCTACTTAGCTCGGAGTCAGATCAATGTATGTGATGTTGTGTGATATTTATTTTTATTTATTTTATTATTACTGTACTAAACAATAGTACACATTGCCAAGGGCCAGTATTATATTTATTATAGCAAAGCTAAATTAATATTTAATACAATGTAATTTTAGCGTTCATTCATCCAAAATTAATGTCAAAGTCAAAGTTAAAATATTCTTTATTTAAATAGATTTAAAAAAAAACACTTATATATCGTCAAAAACAGTTAAAAGAGATATGATTCTACCACCGGTTCGGAATGTTGCATCTACCGAGAAGAAAATTGTTCAGACGACACCTGAAAACAAGAGGTCCGATACCTCTTTTCATTAACATTACTTTAATCCAAACTGTACATTTGAATAATTTTCCTGACAGATCAATTTTAAACACGGTTACAAAAAAAAACGATTAAAAAATTAGTTAACGGACATAAAAAAAATATGAAGTACCTACTTACGTAAATAGAGCATCATTTTTTAATAGCCTTACTTGTACATAATATATTATTACTCTGTGGCCATACTAATGATTTTTGTACGGCGTTGCGGAATAATCGATTAGAAGCTGTATTAAAACAGTATGAAACTGATGCCGTACAGAATCAAATGACCAAATTTACCCTGGAAATTGTCAGAAAATCAAAAAAATTTACCGACTTTGTGGCGCACCATTTTTGTACGGCACTGCGCGCTTTTATATTATTTTTCATGGATCTATCGATGGTAAAAATGCCGTACAAAAATAAATGACCAAAATGTACTCACTCTACCGGCACTTTTGAATTCTCACCAGCACCCAGTTGGACAGCTCACAAGTGACGGCATAGTGCTGAATCTTATTATTTTATGCTCTTATATCGTCCTATATACGTCACCTGGTGGTTCATATGACCCATCCATTTTGGACATGGGCCAGTAGTCTATAAAGCTTAGTCTTTGACTGATATAGTTATGATTAGCTAAAATCAACATTACAAATATCTATGCCAAATAAGACTTGTCTTGATTCCAAAAAGATGATAAATACATAGATGAATAGTAATTAATGCTAAATCTAAGCTTTCATAAAAATATGTTCATGAATTTGAGCATAGTTTTAATAATTACTAAATGTGTAGTGTTATTCTTAAATTTTACGATGTTAAATGGTAATAATAACCGAGTTAATTAGGTACTTACATTACTTACTTACTTTTCGATTAATAACGATATGTACCAAAGTGATTTTGTAAATCTACGTAAATAAAGAGATTGACTATTTCTATTTGTCCGTGCCATCATTATTTTTGGTCCTAGTTAATATTTTCACATGTCTATTCAAAAATATTTATTTTATTCAAATGTGATATTTAATACTAATAAACTTGAAACTTCTGACTGAGGATGATGTGAAATGATTGAGCTACACAAAAAAATATCAAAAAATAAATGGAATACATCATATGTAAGTACTTATTATGTACCTACCTACTCGAAACAAAATCATTTAATAAACACGGCTGTAGTAAATATCTACTGAAATTCTAATTTATAATTAGTTATGATAGGCGGAAATCGTTATGCCTAAAAAAAATTAAAATAATACCTCTTACAATTGGACCAATAGCCATATTTTTATAGATAGGTCGATTCAAGTCAAACATTTTGCAAATGTTATAAAACCAACAAAGGTATTAAGAACTCTATCTAGCTCAAATTTAACGTTCTAATAAATAATCATCGTTCCAAAAATCCATAATCATCACATTCAGTCCCTTTTAGCCGCGGCTTTTTCGCCATCATTTCGGGGAAATGCCGAAAACCGAATGAATCCCGAAAGCGTAATCAGGAACTAGGGAACAGTTCCCACATCCGCCATCTTGGATTCTATTGCGCCCACAAATTCAGACTTACGAGTTATGTACACTGTCATCACCATAATGAAAACATCATTTGTAAAAACACTTTGGTTCAACATTTATCTGATGTATATCACCAGGTCTCTGTAACTGCTCGATTTCGTTGTATAAAATTACGTTTGCTGTTATTTTTTTTTCAATTAAAATTGTGTTGAGCAATGCAAAAGGCTTGTAACTTATTTTACAGTTGCAAATGTAGATTTTGTTAAAGAAATAATTGTAAAAAAAAATTAAATATATGTTTCGTCGCAATACGTTTTTTTTTCTGAGTACTTAATGTGCCCAGTTTTGTTGATAAATGAAATATGTAATTGATTATACTAACAACTATTTGTCATTTAAAGGCAAAAGACTTAAAAGCCGTCTTTTGGACGTATTTTTCCGAAAAGTGACCATCACAAATTTATCGATTCACCAGCCGACAACACCAAACACACGTTAATTGAGATGTTTCCCGAACAAATAAATTATAGTTAGGCATCCCGAAACTGAAATAATCACATCCGAAATTTTTAAAACGAAAAAAATCGATTCCAATAAAAAGCTTATCGATTTGCCCCAAAAAAAATTTAAGCACTCAAAAAAAGTCACTAGTATTTTGTATTTTTAGGCCACATTTGAAGGTTTTAGAATTAAATATATATAATAATTACATTGCGTTTGTCTGTATGTAGGCGTGGAAATGGCGCGATACGCGCGGGCCGCTACGCGGCAAGGTTTGCACTGGCGATTCCAAGGGAGACAGAACTGTAGGGGTAATTTTCCCCCGCTGCTCGGGAAATGGGGTAATCTGTGAGGGCTGTCATAATTGTCATCCGACAATCCGTGGATCCGTGATCGCGCAAAGTCTTTGTTGTGATGATTTTGGCAGTTAACAAGTTTGTATAGGACAGTAAACAATAATATTTCCAGTGATTTGGCGGGGGGTAGTTTATGAGAAAGCGAAGATGATACTTTAATGCAGTTTAGCTATTATTTAACAGATTACTGTATTAAAATTTTTGTAGTACGTGCCATGCCGTGAGTGGGTTGTTAGAATGTGCTAACAACCCACTTTCGACACGAGTGACTCACTTTGGACCAATTGTCCTAATACGGGAATTTTTACGCGAAGATTTCAACAATATACACTCCACTCCATGTCTGTTCTTGTGACCACTTATCAACGCAACATTACACTCTATTAACATAAATAAAACAGACAAATTAAATTCACAATAAAATTCTTATTAGCGCGAGAAGAGAAAGAAACTATTATGACATTCTTGCAAAATTAAGAACTTGGGTTACCTACAGCATAATAATTAAGTCAAGACTGGATCGGGCGTCTAACATATTTTGAATTAAATGTGTATCCTACTATGTATCATGTTACTACTACCTTTACAATTAAAATAAATATACATACATACATAAACATAACATCGCGCCCAAAATCCCCGAAGGGGTAGGCAGAGTTAAAAGGGCAGCATGCCCCCTCAACCACATTCAGCCAAAAATAAAGCCGGGCTGGGTAAGATGGAAAATTGTGAAAAAGCAGTGACAAGCGGCTAACGTGTCGCCTACACAATCACACACCAAAAACCCGATATACCATTAGTCGCCTTTTACGACATGCTAGGCAAGAACACAGTTGGCATATTCTTTTTAAGTCCCAGACCAACATGGGACAGTGGGTTGGGTTGGATGAAAAGCTGTGAAAAAGGAGTGACAAGTGGCTAGCTCGTCGCCTACTCAGTCACATACCCAAAAGCCCGTGAACCATTAGTCGCCTTTTACGACATGCTAGGTAAGAACCACAGTTGGCACATTCTTTTTTTTTGTCCCAGATGCACATGGGCCAAGTCCCAGACCAACATGGGACGAATAAATATAATAAATATAATTGCAACCTCCTTAATACAAATTCCATTTATGTAAATCTTGAACTTGTTGAAGAAACATGGACGCGTAGCTAAGCTTTCGAGCATCAAATATATTACGTTTAGACAAGCTTTCTTGTCAAACTGAGAAGTAAATAGGTGAGATACACGTAACTATTTCTAATTTTGAGGAGAAGAACGGACTTGTGTCCACCTCACCACTGACAGTGTGATTAAAGCTGACAATCGTTAAGAAAGCTGCACATTCAAATCTATACTAATATTATAAAGAGGAAAGTTTTGTATTTTTGTGTGTGAGTATTTTATATATAAACTACTGGACCGATTTGAATAATTCTTTCATTAATAGAAAGCTACTTTATTAGCAAGTAACATAGGCTATATTTTATCCCTATATTCCCACGGGAACGGGAACTCCGCGGGTGAAACCGTGGGGCGCTGCTACTAACTAAATAAATTTATAAACACGATTCAAGCTTTCCCTTTTCCTTGTCTGAGAGCTAAATATACTGGGCGGCAGTCGTTTCTATGTAAACAGACTCTCAATACATACACTCATAGTCAAAGCGGTCTCCAACTAAGACCGATCCTGTACCTTGAACCTTTATTAAAAAATAATGAAAGAAAAACCAGTCAAGCGGATCTAAAACGGGGATGATCAGCTCTAAAACTAATGCCACCGTATTTGTATCCCAGAACACCCAAACGTTAAAAACAAATTGACTCTACCTGTGTCCAAACCGAGGAAAAGCCAAATATGTACCTACATTTTCCTTTTTCCCTGTTTACCAAGTGCAAGTGTAGGTAGAGTCATGGAGCGGGCCACACCGCCGCGAGGCTCCGCCCGCCGTCTCTACCGCGTACTACGCGCCACTCGGCCCGTACTATACATAGTATAATGCGACACTTGTGACGGATGGCTGGTAATGCCGACTCTACATTCGCTACTACGATGCTCTATGCGAAGGCGGCATGTCTGTAGTTGACGGCAGTAGTATTGGATGAAGGCTAACACTGTTGGACTCTACCTCAATCTCTATAAATAGAGATTCGTTCGTAGAAACGTCATCATGTTAAGGGGGCTCTATTATATTTTTTTCGTGCTTAAAAGCATATCCTTTTACATACACATACATAAAACATCACGCCCATAATCCCTAAAGGGGTAGGCAGAGTTAAAGGGGCAGCAGGCCCCTTTGATTACATTCAGCCAAAAATAAAACTGGGCTGGGTTAGATGGAAAATTGTGCAAAAGTGGTGACAAGTGGCTAGCTCGTCGCTTATACAATCACACACCCAAAACCCCATACACCATTAGTCGCCTTTTTTCGACATGCTAGGCAAGCAAGAAACACAGTTGGCACATTATTTTTAAGTCATCGAGCAACATGGGACAAACTGATTTAAGCGTAAAAAAATTAATTTCCCAATATTAACAAAATATAACTAGCTTTTGTGCACGGCGTCGCTCATGTGGAATTTGCTCTGATACAGAGATATTATCGTATTGTGCGTTCCGCGAGACCTATATTTTATTCCGAGATAAGCCATAGGCTATGTCCGTTCTTAGAGAACAAACTGTGTCGTGGATTTGGAAATCGTGACACACTAATTGAAAGAGTTGCTTTCGCATTTGTAATGTCCTTATATATGATATGTTGCATTGTTGTTAAAAAGAGTATCTAACTACAAGATTTCTTGTCGGTTTAACTAACTAAATTTCACGTCACTTCCCTAGAGGGGTAGGCAGAGAGAACCGCCATATGGCACGATCCTTACACACCTCACTTGCCTCTTCTACATTCATAATCCTCTTCATTTTTCTCTTTTATTTATTTATTTTAGTCCATTTATATCTATTTAATTCTGTAAATTGCATAAAATTAAAATAAATAAGCATGCAAGTAGGACCCTGTTCCATGCGCCAAGAGATTTCGGTTCGATCCCCACCCAGGACATACATTAGTGTGATGAATACTTGTGTTTGTTCTGTGTCTGGGTGTTATATCCAACATTTAAGTACATATTTGTAATAAATACCACTGTTGATTCTGATATCTGTAACTTGACCAACATTCGGCAAAGTTTTTAAACAATTGATTTGATAATGAAATAAAGAAGTAAATACCCAAACGAAATAATAATATAAATCCCAGACCAACATGGGATAAATCTCTTGAAGTTACAGTAGCAATTATTATGTGTGCTCATGAGCATACATTTACACACAAAATTGGGTAAAACGCTCTAGTAGAGATCAGTACGAATGATGAGAAAAACTTAGCAAATATAATATCAAAACCGATTAGACGAAATAGTAGTTAAATCGTAGCGCTAGTCACCTACGGCGTAGCGCCCGCCGCCTAGCTCCCAGGGGTGCTACGAGCATCCCTAGGCGTTAGACTTTTGACTAGTCAAAAAAAAAGGTTTGGTTGGGCGGTTTTAGCTGACTTCAAAAAAGAAGGATTCTAAATCATGGGATGGTTTTATATTTTTCCCGATTACTCGAACTTAGTTAAATCAATTTGGTTGTAAGGACTCCTAAATTGAACTCCGACAAACGTTTCTTCCGACATTATGCAACACCGACACTATGTTCAACCGACAGGTTATTCAGACTCTGCGTTCCTGCGACGACAAGTTCATTTCTTTGCAATACAATTAATTATTTCATAATAGTGTAGCGCCTAGAAGTATTTGTAGAACGGGTACTTTTAAACGGCGTCAAATAAAATTTTGGAAAAAGAAAAGGTAATTGTAAAAAAGTATTCACAGGTGGCTAGCTACATAATCCCAACTTCAACACTTGACACACCATTGGTCGCCTTTTCGACATGATATGCAAAAAACACAGTTGGTACATTATCTTTTAGTCGCAGACCAACATAGAACAAATATAAATAATTTATTATATATAATAAAAAAAGTCCCAGTGTTGGTCTGGAACTTAAAAATAATGTGCCAACTGTGTTTCTTGCCTAGTATGTCGTAAAAGGTGACTAATATGTATGGGGTTTTGGGTATGTGATTGTGTAGGCGACGAGCTAGCCACTTGTCACAATTTTTTCACAATTTTCCATCTAACCCAGCTCAGTTTTGTTTTAGGGTGAATGGCTCTGCCTACCCCTTCGAGGATTATGGGCGTGATGTTATGTATGATGTATGTATGTATAATAAAAAAATCAATACCCATACAAAATAAACCATAGCTTTTAAAATAAATTCGGTATTAAGAATATTGTATTATATTTCAATACTGAAAATATATCTGCAATTATCAATTATATTCTTAGAAGCCACCCAAACGGTCTAAACCACTAAACACCATTCAAGTCTCCTCCAGTGTTCGTCTCCTGCCCTCGGCGTCCCATGGTGGCACAATATAATCCCCATGGCGGACCCCCATGACGATTTAACTTACATTAAACTAATCGACGCACCCCTCGTAACCATGGGGGCCGGGGGTGCCACGGCAATATTTTTAATGGAAGTAAAACGCCTCAGACGCACACCCATCATTTAGTCTCAAACTGGAACTGAATCATATAGCTGTTTATTGCCCGCGACCTTATCAGCGATGAATTTGAGAAAAGAAATTTTTCTTGCATGGCATATTATTTTTTTTATAATAAAAGCCTAAGTTACTTCTTCTAATACAAGCTATTGGTTAGCAAAAGTCTCATCCAAATCGCTTTAGCCGTTTCGAAAGATGGCGGAACAAACGGACATCAGACAAACAAAAATATAGTACCTATTCTTTATGCCTTAACTATTTAACCAATGGCATGGCTAAAGTTGGGAAATCATATTTATTATCCCAATCTTCGGAAAACTTTTCTTGAACTTGGGATATAGACTATACCTATACTTTTCATTTCAAAAAAATATACCAGCCCCACGGGACAGACTGAATTTAACGCGAGCAGAACCGCAGCCAAAAGCCAATCCCTTATAAATCGATTAAAACGTCTTGTTTTCAAAAGTTTCTCAATCGCCGCCGACGCGGGAACACGCAATCTCCCCGGATCTAAAAAAAACAATTTAACCCCCTCGAGGGCTCTTGCTAAATCCGCGCTTGGACCGAATCGGCAATGCGAGGCCACTTGTGGTATTAGAACAAGTATGGGGACTTGGGTGGGAAAATAGACATGTAGGGAAAGTAGATGGTTACATATTTTGATTTAGATTCAAGATTGATAAATATCTAATGTCAAAACGGCTATCAGCAGTTGAAAGGTACTTTTAAGGTAATGATGGCTTTTTTGTAGGTGCACTTTCAGAAAAGGATATATAGATTCGTGATTACGATTAATTAAAACATGAAATCTTAATAAAATTGTTATAAAATCGAAAGTTTAGACGGATCATCATCTTCCTAGCGTTATGTCCCGTGCTTAGACGGGGTCCGCTTAGACCATGATCCAGGATTTAGCAAGTCTGGTAATTACTTTGAAGCGACTGCCGATCTGACCTTCGTAACCTAAGATAGGGGAAACCAGACAATTTTTGAATCATGGTTACAAATCCAAAGTTGTTTGAATTTGCAGGGTTCATCGCGATGTTTTCCTTCACCGTCGAGCTAGTGGTATGAATACGTACATAGACTTGAAAAATCCAGAGGTACGTGCCCGGGATTGAACCCGCACTCCTCGGTTGAGAAGCGCGTGTCCTTACCATTGAGCTACCACCGCTCTAAAGAAAGTTTAGACGGATGCTTGTACCCAATCACGCTAAAACGACTCGACAAATTTGTGTATAATTTAAAACAGCGATAGAATTACAGTCTTAAAAAATGCAAACGCTATTTATTATGTCGGGAAAATTTAAAGATCCTCTGGTCGCATAACTACCGCGGTTTCACCCACGTACCAAGTTTTCGTTTCCGTGCGAATACAGTTAAATGTCGTCTGTATTTTAGAAAGAAATAATTTACATAAGTAACCATTTCTTTCAAATTATAAATTAATTATTTTGTTATTGTCCCATGTTGGTCTGGGACTTGGCCCATGTTGATCTGGGACAAAAAAAAAAAGAATGTGCCAACTGTGGTTCTTGCCTAGCATGTCGTAAGAGGCGACTAATGGTTTACGGGCTTTTGGGTATGTGACTGAGTAGGCGACGAGCTAGCCACTTGTCACTTCTTTTTCACAGCTTTCCATCCAACCCAGCCCACTGTCCCATGTTGGTCTGGGACTTAAAAAGAATATGCCAACTGTGGTTCTTGCCTAGCATGTCGTAAAAGGCGACTAATGGTATATCGGGTTTTGGGTGTGTGATTGTGTAGGCGACAGGTTAGCCGCTTGTCACTGCTTTTTCACAATTGTCCATCTGACCCAGCCCGGCTTTATTTTTGGCTGAATGTGGTTGAAGGGGCTCGCTGCCCCTTCGACTCTGCCTACCCCTTCGGGGATCATGGGCGTGATGTTATGTAATTATGTATATGTATTTTGTTATTTATCGAAAAAAATAGGTAGGTACTTACCTCAATAACAATTAAGGTACAACATCTCATAATTCCACTGGTTTTGAAAACATTGTTAATTGGTACCTACAGTTGCCATGTTGCTATAAAACGTTTGAAAGCGTAAAGCGCGAATCAGACCCCGGTTTCACTGTCAACATTCCTCTCCCTCGCCCTCACAGGGAGGGAGACTTGCTATACTTTTTGATTCACTCCGAGTCACACGTTCTGATAATGATTATGTTCGATATATCCTATAACGTTCACGTTAGGGTTTAATAACCTTTTCTAAGGCTACTGACGAAATATCAAGTATTTATTGGATCCTCAAACGCAAAGTAATTTTTTTGGAAATAAGTCAAGTTTTTCCAATAAGTAGATACATACCTAGAATTGATTTTGAATTTTGCCTGCCTATATTTGTGATGTTTTAGAAAATTTACTAATGTGTATGCCAACATGTTATTGGGAAAAATCTAAGTAAGGTGAGGTGGGGTAAGACAAACATAGTTTCCTCCTAATTAGTACAGATTCAAATTTATTGCTTAATTGTTACCTAAGGTAACATTGATAAAAAGAAATCATAAACATTAATGTAAATGTGAATATAGCTCTGTAATGTGTTGAGACTGGTTATATTAATCAAAACAGTTATATATGAAAACTGTTAGTCTTCCCCTATTCAAGGGATAAGACTAACAGTACCTCTTGTGTATGTACTTTCAATAGTTATTAACCTTATTAGCATTTTATGAATGCTAATAAAAATATTATTTCATTGGTTTGTTTATATGTTTACGCTTAACCACGCCGATTGAATCGTTAATGAATAAAATTAGTAGGTAAGTACCTATATGTCAAAAACGTGTGCTCTCAAAGGAAGACAACAAAGCTTTGTTAGAGTAAAGGCCTGAGTGATATAAAACAATAGAAAAAAAATATTTATTATTCACACAACATACGTACCTACATAATTAAAGTTACATAATATTAAATGTTTACTTATCTAGTGCGTGAACTGGAGCCTTAATTAGGGGCCATGTATTTCAGGACTTCAGGTCTCACCCTTAATTAACCATAAACCGAAGGATGACAGAATAGAAACTCAAACGAAAATGTAAAACAGGACCTAAATCTAATATTTAAAAGTCAATAGGTAACTTGATTTCTGTTTCATAATTACAATGCAAGCATAACCCTGCCTATCAGATATATAGTTACTCTATGACCCTGCCTGTTTTATTCCAATAACACACATACATTATTTTATGCTTACAAGCCTAGGTACCCTATTTCTGTGTATGGCAACGCCATCTACCTAAACATTATGTAACTTATTTATTAGCAATAGAACCACTTGAGAGTTTGACAAATGTTCGCTATTTCATACCACCATTGAATTCCTACCTGTCTCAATAGATGTCGCTACTTGTTTTAAAGTATTGAAGTATATAAATAGTGACGTACTTTAATATAACAATTCCGTTATTTTATTATGTCGTTAATTTATATTACGCTAATTTATTAATTTTCTAACAAAGTATTAAAATTATTATATCCTGATTTTATCAATTATTTTATTGAAATTGATTTATTTTTTTATTGGTAGGTACAAAATGTAAATGATATAGGTATGTAATTAAATGTAATCACGCTTATATCTTATTTTATAATCTACAACATGCAATCTTACTTAAATTACATTGCACACTATTATAAGTGATATTATGCATGAGCAAATTTTGTAATGTGCCAAATAAACATTTATTCTATTCTATTCTATTCTATTCAGTCAGGCAATACCTACCTCAACAAATATAACTTACCTACTTGTTCTGTAATTTACGCAAAAACTTAATAATACTTTAATTATTCGTAAGGCCCTGACTTATTGAGTGCATTGTTATGCACTTTGTTACCGTCTACGGAGAATGTTTTTGTGTCCAGTTGATTTCTTTGTGACGTGTTGTGATTAAGTGTGAATAATGTTATCGAGGGCAGTCGTTCATTGTAGTTGGACAGTTTTTGGAATTTTTAAGATACAATGTTATCCATTTTATGAAGAAAAATAACATTAACTAGCCTTATTAATGTCATGACAATGATTACTCAAGAATCTTTGTTTTTTCTTGATAAGTAAGGTGTAAATAACTTATGTGGAATGATCAAGAATAAACCAGTTATTTGTAACCGTCATTCAGCAATTTACAAAAACAAATGACGACACTTTTTAATAATTCATAGGTAGTATTGTCGTTTAATAATACTGTGTTATTTCATGTTGTTTACTAAGCAAGCATATTGACACATAACTTTTTTATATTTTTTCGTGGAACAAATTTTTACTACTCAAACCCTCGTGGTAGCTTGTTTGTTTGTTTTTTTTAAATGAGTCCGACAACAGTGCGTACAATGTCATTACGCCCCATTTAGGTTTTATTTCTATTGCGGACAAATGCAGTTTAATAATACTATGTTATTGTTCTCTTAATTGGAAACTAAATCCCAACGTTAGTGAATAACGAAGTACGCGCTAGTGTTGTAGTGAAATCGGGATCAATTTTGTTTTTGTAAGAAAGCCGAAACCATTATTTTTTATTTATGATCAATATTTTTGTCAGTATTTTTTCTATTCTTATTCATAGAATCCATACAGTTCCAGAAGAAACAGATCGAATTTAAATCACTACTTCTATAAACTTTCGTAAGCTAGGTAGACACAGTTACATGTTGACAATAGAAGATTTAATTTCGGTAATTCGGTCATACTATAACTTGGACACTGGTTCTTAAACTTGACGAGACCGCGACCACATGAGCTTAGATGCCATATTCGAGATTTAACGTTTGATATTTATGGCGGAATAAAGTGCCAGTCTGTTTTTCAACTTCACGCCATTTCCCTAGTAGGCAGAGAAACCAGAACGCCGTAACTTATTTCATCTGTATAACTATAAAAATACAAATTATTGTACACTGGTTATGTCTTCCGATAGAGTGAGACACTCCCAAAAGGCGTTTTCTAATTACTCTCCGTTTCAATACAAATTCTAATCGACTCTAAGCAATAAAAGTACTTTTATTTATTTATATTTTTATATTCGCTTTAGACTAGACTATACTTAGTTTGAGAAATACCGAATTCACGATCACTGTTGAACCCGAACATGCATTATACGCAGAATTATATCGAAAGCGAATATTCATTCGAGCTCTAGCGCTGCTTTATCTGCGACGTGACCTATGCAAGTGGGGCCACGGCGCATGAATCACATGCTGACGCATACTGAGCCAGCAGGGAGCTCAGGTGCTTTGAGGAATGACCCATGTCGGTCTGGACTTGAAAACAATGCGCCAACTGTTACTCCTTACCAAGCATATTGTTAAATACGACTAATGTTTAGGTTATTGCGTTTAGGATTAGCTAGCCTCTTGTTACTTTAAAATTTTTCACTTAATCTTTTTTTGGCTAAAGGAGTAGTAGGAGGAGTTGAAGCGATTACAAGATGTTAAATAAACCTGTGTTATGGCTGTGAAGGCTGAGCCATTCCCCATGACACCTCTACTCGAGCGATGAGGGGTACCGCGGTGTTTAAGTGGGTATACCCCGGCCACTACCACCTTGCCTGGAGCAGGGGCCCCCTACTCAGGGCCCCCAGGAGTCCCACACACCACCCTGCCTCCTCGGGTAGGGTGCTCAAAGCACACTCTACCTTATGTATAATTATATTTTACAGTCCAATTTCTTATCATGCCTTTACTATTACTCTTAAATGCATTCGACATGTTACTAGCTACTGATTAGATAAAGAAATTATACACTTATACCGGAGTATTACATCTTCTTGAATAACATCATTATAAAATATAAGTAGGTAAGTGAACCCGTTTACAAGTAATTAGCAGTAATTCCAGTGTCATTATAACGCCACTAACAGAAGCTGGACTAAATAGGATTCGTTGTGGGTGTCCTGTTAAAGGAAATTCCATTCATTTCTAATTTTAGAAATGCTCTAAACACTGCCAGCTTTGTTCTAAGCTAGCTCATTCAGCTGTGGGCTGATGTTTACTAAGAAGGATTACTCAAAATGTGTTACACTTATTAAATTGTGTTGTTGACTCATCCTTGCGAATGCTAAATATAAACTCGAGACCTACGTGATGTCTGGACCTAACACAAGGCTTTTATTGTTTATTGGGTAACAAAAAGGCTTAAAAATAATTGATATGTTTGTGCCCACTAATATTATGATGTCACTACATATTTTACTTCATTGACAACTTGGCTCAATTAAATTGCAGTCGTTTTAACAATAACAACAGATGTCACTTAAACACAATTTAAAATTGTAATGCCAGTTATATGTTTTAAGAAAGTTTTCATTATTTAGAGCTTACAATGTTTTACTTTAATAAAATAAAATGTGAAAAAATAGCAGTAACATCAGATTCATGTCACGAATAATATCCTAAATTAGTTAACTGATAAATATGTGTAAATAAAAACACTAAGTTCATTATAATTGTATATACATACAAGTCAAAGTGAAAGCATGACCTTTTAACTACATTCAGCCAAAAAATACTGGGCTGGGTTAAATGAAAAAATGTGAAAAAGTAGTGACAAGTGGCTAACTCGTCGCCTACACTGTCACATACTAAAAGTCAGTCATATCATTAGTCGCCTTTTACGATATGCTAGGCAAGAAACACAGTTGGCACATTCTTTTAAAGTCCCAGACCTACATGGGACTTAAAAAATTGTGATACATAGTATATAGATAGTTTATCTAAAGTAGCTAAAGAACTTACGAACCGGACTAGTTACTAATGTCTTTATCGCTAAATATATTGAAAAACATTAAACAGCGTTGTAAAACGTTTTAACAGACTACTCACACATAATAAATAAATGTATAAAATTTACAAGCGATCTTGGTAAATAATTAGTATGACATAGAAGCTTTAAAATAAAAACCCGTTTTGACTTAAAAAAGGTTAAAAAAAAAACGTTAAAACGGTGGCTCTTAGAGGCTTATATAGAATCGTAATTGTTGTTAAAAGACAATCATGCGCATACATGGGATCTAATGGTCCGTAATTATTTGGCGACCAAATTGAGCCGGCCGGATGTCTCGCATACAAAATTCGAATTAGTTTGTTCACGGTCATTGGTTCTCAACATTGTAAAGTATTGAGGATTTATCATTATATTTAGTAGATAGGTACATAACTAGATTATTTTTATTCAGTAATTACTTGCTCTTACATAAATAATAAATACCAGACTAAGTACATCACATACATTGATCTGACTCCGAGATAATTAAGTAGCTTAAACACTTGTGTTACGGACATCAGAATCAACAGTGGTATGGTATTTTACAAATATATGCCTCAAATTGTTTTTAAATAATGGTGTAGATTTTGTTTTACTTAAGTTTAAAATAAATGGATTGCTGGATGCCTTTTTTTCAAATTCTAAAATGACGAATACTACTACTACTACTACTAAACTTCACGCCACTTCCCTAGCGGGGTAGGCAGAGAGAACCGAAAACAATGAATGACGAATACAATTAAAAAAAATCACAAATGACCGTTTTATCCAATTACCAGATTAAATTATCAACCTTGATTTTTTCATTTCCTTTGCTACCATCTTACCCTTCCCATAAATCAATGTAGCCCATTCAAGGGGTTTGAGAACCACTAATCCAAGTGAACGTCTAAAATGGTCGCATTAGCGAGCTAACGGTCGTATAATGACACGATATGTAGGCCCAATATTAATCATTTCCATCTGTCATATACAGTTACCGGGCGTTTAGTGCCAAAATAAAAAAAAAAAGATTAATGGCCCCTATCATTCTAATGCGGAGCTTTTAAATCTTTTATCTCTGAAGCGTAGTTGGCGATAAGTTTTCGAAAGCGAATTTTGATAGTCCAATATTTCACACTCACGAACTTGCCGATTTAATGGGAAGTAAGTTGCATATCTCAAACCAATGTAAGTATATTGTTAGAAACTTTATATTAAAGTACAAATAAACAGCATTCGTAAGAAATATGAAATGCTCCTGCAAGCAATTTTTTGGAATGTACTAGCTTCTATTATTAATACTAAAAAAAGCACGATAGAGCAGTAACGAGTATACGATATTGATATAATGCTCAAAGCGAGCTATTTCTATAGTAGACCCAATTAATAGAACTCAAACAAGTCAGTCTAGCTCTACTTAGTTACTTTCTTTTAAAAACCAGCGTAAATAAGTTCTGATAAAACTTTTGTAACGATTTATTGACCAAAGAGGTTAAATAGATTGAAAATTAGTAAGGCCAACAAAATCTTAGTTTTTAAAAATAAAATAGAGAGATTTTGATGGCTTCCTAAACATTACCAGTACCAACTTACATTATAAATGCATAAACCACTTAATCAGTTGTGAGGACATAAACGAAATTATGTACTAGATATTAATTAAATGCTAGAAAAATAATAATAGACCCCGCAGAGCAAACTCTGTAACACATTCAAATCCAGGAGAGCAGAGCCGCAAGTCTTACAAACCTTGCGTTATAAATAAACTAGCTTATTAGTTTTATTACAAGGTTTGTAAAAGTTACCATACTGGCCGATACCTTTAAATGGTAACTTGTCAATGCACAAAATAGAAATTTCAATTAACTCCTAACAAAGAGTCATTCCTTTAGAGAGTGCACACAATTATGAAGTATGTTATAATGTTTGATTTTTAAATTAAGCAGTTACATTCAAACTTTCACCATTTACACCAAACACGTACAAGAGAAAAGTCATCCTCCATTAATATAATCATTATGGTCGGCATTTACACCTTACCTGTGCTTACAAACACATTAACTGACGATTTCTAAAGAATATTTGCGATGCTTCGTAGCTATGTTTGTAATGTGGTTGATAACCTATGGTATTTACCCTGAACACACATTGGAAGTGAACTACATGAAGCGCACTCGACTAGGGTTGCTACCTGTTAGTTAGCTTGTTTAGCATTATAAAACTGTAGATTTATTACAAATAAAGAAATCAAAAACTGCCGATTACATTTGCAAATAGTTTCCACCAAGCATTCACGAGGATAATCATAGTATGTAGTAAATATAATACAGTTATTACCCAAAAATAAGTATGAAATGAAATGAAATGAAATGAAATGATCTTTATTTATATAGGCTTACAAAAAGCACTTATAAATCGTCAGAACAAAATAAATATAAATATAAACCGGTTCAAACAGCAGATTCTACCGAGAAGAAACCGGCAAGAAACTCGATAGTTACTCTTTTAAATGCCAAGACTTAATAGCTATTATGTAGTTACAATATATGTATGTATAGTGATTAAGTAAAGATGTAATGTGCACACCGAACATCACAGTACTTAATAAGTATGTAGGTAATAATACCCTGTAATTAATAATTTTATTGCACACGCAGTTGACCTAAAGAAAAGAAACGACTATAGCAATTTATCACTTTCTGACTACCCACATGCCATAAATAAATATTGCTGCAAGCAAGAAGAATACTAACAGTAACACCTATGTGGGTGTAGTGAAACCGTTTAGAAAATGAAAATTGATAAAAGGAGTGTTTAGTTACAAATTATATTCACTGACTATCATTTAATAAACCTCATAAAGTTAATTCATTGTTTATCATATCTTATTTACCACCAAACGTCTTAGGTAAAATGTGAAAGCCCATAAAAAGTTATTTGCACATGCGGAGATAAGGGCTGGTCTAGCAGGCATCACAGCCCTATACCTATTGGTGTTCGTATAACTTTTGCAATAAACTTGGCAACAATCCTGTCCCCACCTACGCCAGACCGACACGCGGGGGCTGGAATGTCGCCGGGTCTACTGCGAACTCCATAAAACTTTTAATTGACCGCACAAAAAAAGGAATTAAATAATTGAGGCTATTGTCATTAATTACTTTTATTGTTTGGACAATGACCCGTTGTAATTGGAAAGATAAAGAAAATAGGCGCGTGTTCGCACTTTTGCGCAGAAACTTCCGGGTACGCTTGAAATTGACGTAGTCCGGGTTAAAGATGGGTAAGTCTATTTTAGGAAGTTCTTTGAGAGAGTCAAAGGTTTTTAGTATACCTAAGAGATGGTCTCGTTGCAGCTTTCTTTAGTCTTCAGTATGTTATTTAAAACATAGGTACGCATATATCATAATAACATAACAATCGAATGTTATTCTTAACACTTGAATATGTACTAGCATATGCTATCTTTATAATCCAGGCATTCGACATGCGTATGTATAATGAAATAAAAGCAAACCCCAGAATTTACATAAACATACACCCCAAGAAGTCTTATTCGGGATAACAAAGTGATACAGAAATAGATTGCACTTCGAGGTGAATGTGCCTCACACATTATTCGCTCATAAAAAGTAATAACTCTGGATTAACATGTGACTCACATGTTTGAGGAAGCAATATCTACATGTTGAACACGTGGGAACGTTTGCTTTTGATCATTTTTTAAAATGAAATTCGGTCGCGTTTTTCGAATTCTTGTACTCTTAATCATATGGCAACAAATTAATTTAACTGCAAGAAGCCCGTGACTGACTGGCCCGTTGGTCGAGTGGTCAGAGACCCTGGCCACGAAACCAAGGGTCGCGGGTTCGAATCCCGCTAGGGGCAAATGTTTCGTGTGATGAACATGGACATTTGTACTTGAGTCATGGATGTTTGTAAACGTATTTAAGTATGTCTATCCGTTCACCTAGTATCCATAGCACAAGCATAAGCTTAGTTTGGGACTAGGGAATTGGTGTGTCAGTCTGGAAGATTTATTTATTTATTTATTTATTTATCTAACTAAACACGTGGCGTGGGCACAAGTTTAAACACTACTAGAAAACCTTCTCTTCTCACTTTTGCTAAGCTTCGTTAAGTTTTGTCAATAACATTACGTGATATATAACAACGTGCATGAATCACTTTGTTATTGCGCATATCATAAAATTACAAGCAAAAGTTGCGTCAAACCTAGTCGTATTAGATTATTTCTTAGCCAACCGCAAATTGACAACTGAATTTTCCTTCCATCAATGAGTCAAAACGGGTACGATTTCAATTTCCTATGAATCGTAAGCCAAAACAATGTTGTTATTAATGGGCGCACAGTAGAACCAATCGTGCAACCTTAGCGAGCTGCCGTCGGCTGTACCCTACAATGGAAACCCAGCGTTGTGACCCCATTTTCCAAATATAGTGGAGTCTTGTAAGGCTATCCGGTCTGTAACATGTCGCCTTTGAAATAAGCTTTTCGATTGCACATTTTACTCTTAAATGTTTTACATGGCTTCGCGAGCCTTGACATTAGCGAGTTTCGTTTGATCTTGACCGACATCGTTTAGTTTTAGTCTGAAAACTCAGGAACATTCTATGAGCGGAATATTGCTTCACTCCATTGAGCTGCCCGGCGCGAATTTGATTGAAAGTAAATGTCATTTATTTACTTCTTTAGAGCAGCTCTTTAAAATTTCTTGTGCATTTGTTTTGCCAGTGCTTTACAATAAGAAACTAGGTTTTTAATCTTTATAAGAAATTAGAACCGGAAAAAGTCAGGTGCAGGTAATAACAATTTAGCATATCCTTATTTATCCCGAAATCGCTGCTTTTTCTTAATTTTAAGATTTTTAAATGTGATAACCAAAATAAAGTTTTGTTCCATTAACATCCCTAGAAGAAAACGTTCTCTCATATCATTGTATGATAGAACGAGCTTATGATACTCTGGTGAAAACTTGAAACGCAAACAAAGGCGCTGTATAGGAGAAATATATGTGTTAAGTAGTAGTTACAAATGTAAGGATGTGCACTTGTAAATGAGTGAGTACATAGCAGTATCCAGTGCACTCCAGACAATTCTCAACCACTCTGGACATTCAGCTGGCGAGATTAATACGGCACATAGCTGTCTTGGCAATTAAATCACTTTACAAGCAGCATTCGGGTCGGCTGCCCACACGCCGCCTTGCGACTTGTCGCTTACTCTCTAGACAAGACGCTGTTTGGTAGGTCGTTTCAGTGGAAACGGTTTAAATTTAGAATTTCCGTTCGTCCCAACTTGGACGAAATGCGTTCAGTGCGTCTCCGGCGTGGTCTTTGACGCGCAGTGGTCCGACAGTGTTTTGTTTTTCGGATTTTTCGGTGCTAATTCATTTTGTGGTGTGCCTGCGTTCTTAATATATTCCTTGTGTCCTTGTTAAGCTAGTGACAGGTTTGGATGTAAAGTGTGTCGCAAATTATACGTTAAACGGTAATGTGGATTCTTAATCGGTCCTACTTCTTGTTGAAGGAATTTAATGACAAATAAGGAAGTAATAAAATGGTAAATGAAACAAAATTAAATTAAACAAAAGTTTAATGGCCGCTTTGACATAATATAGGTAGAATACTTACACATTTTCTAAACAAAATAACCGAACGACATATTATGTATATAAAAAAATATACTTATACACAATTTTAAAAAAATATGTGACTACAGTACCTATAGTAGGTAGGTACGCTCTATTATTGTATGAATGGGTGTGAATGATGACTAGGTTTATTGTCCTCTTCGCTCATATAATATTGAGGTCGTGATTTTTCTATTTGCACATTAACTAACCATTGTTTCACCATTTACACACCAAATAGGTATTTAATAATTTAATAGTTTGTGTACCTTAAAGGACACTGTAATAATATGAGTTTTCCTTATCCATTGAACAAAAAAAAATATAGTTATTATACCTAATAGTTTTTCGGCTGACTTTAGTAAACAATAATTAACGATTCTAAAAATACATTTACTTGGTACAGATATCTGTTGTTTTAAAAAAATATATCTACATTTTACCAAAAACATTATTAATCATCGTATATTATAAAAATAGATGGGAAATGTATGTATGAATAATTTACACAAAATACACATTATCTAAAGCGATAACAAATTATAACTAAACGCTATCGCGTTGTTTTTATTCCAGTTACAACATCGATCGCTTATCATCACTACGACAACATGCAACGATAATTCTATCTAAAAACTAATGAAATCTAAGAATGTTTGATGACGCTATGCTATGTAAGGTTGAGACAGCCTCTAAACGTAAACAGAAAGCGTAAACACCGAACCCAATGACTCACAATGACGAAGTTTCATTATCATATCACAGCCACTCGCATTCATTAGCGACGTTAGTTACCATCTACCACTCGACCGACATTATCGTGTACATCATTTCGCGTTAATTTCTTTAAGAGCTTGCTTTTATGCCGATTTACCAAGGCCGATTTATTGAGTGAGCGCGGTTGACACAGTTAAGGTGTCGCATACGAAGTATCGCACGTAATATCCTTTACAACGAGAACAAAGGCTTTTATTTGCAAATTTTAACACACCGACACACCAGCCTGTTGATCTAACACGTGTCCTGTACGGTACATACGTGAACACGGGACGATGCGAGCGTACGACGCGCGCGTGTGATAAAAATCGAATGCAAAAATGATTAAAAGGAACGGTGATAATGTGTTTGCGATCGCGTCGAGCAACAATCAGTGTCAAGGCGCGCGGAGTGCCGTCTCGCTCTGCCCGGGCGGCGCGGCCACGCGGATCCCGCGCGCCACTGCCGTCAGGATGACGCCGCCCGACATACAACACAACTCCAAGGAGGCGAACATTGCGCTCTCTACGTACGTGGAAAAGTGGAAAAACAGATATGAAGAATCCGAGAGGAAGCACAAAACCTACCTCCTCAAGTCGGAAAAAGGTCAGTACTTATTTTATTTGTGCGCAAATCGCTTTAACTATTTGTGTTACTTTTTGCGGTTGCATTTTGCGCATGCTCCGAAAGCCCGACTGGTCGTATGCAAATGAAAACACGGATGGAAATCCTATTCGCGTATTTGTCGGATTATGACAGATGTAACCTGTTGCTTACACATTAATTCGGTAACTCCTCTAAATTCTATAGCCCTGGAGTTTTTATGCAGGAAACTTTACTTTATAATATTTTGTTTTATCTTTCTTTGTGCGGTGGTCGTAAAACCAGTTATTGAACTGCGCAATACATGACGTATAATGAAAATCATATGTACACTTCTACAGAAACAGACATTGTAAAAATATTAACGATATATATCGTTATTTTTATTTTACTATTTTCTACTTGCGTCACTATTTTTGTTTATTTTTAATCGAAATGTCAAATCTGTCAAAACACTAGTCAGCTGTCAATTTTCTAAGTAGGTAGGTACAAGAAAAATAGTTGCAAATTGATGTATGAACTAATAAAATCGAAATTTTACCACGCAAGTCCGTTTAAAATATTCAGTTGTGTATTCACTAAGTACCTACTTAAATTCTTATCGACATCTTACTTCAGTCAGCGTTTCTCGTATTAGGTACTTATATTGTGTTTTTATTAACGCCAAATTGTGTTAAAAAGTGGTGCATAGTAACACACGACACCATTAGCCAAACTATTTTTATTAAGATACATTGTATGTTACATGAATGTGCCTAAAAGTAAATCCTTTCAAAATAGTTAGCATAATTATGAATTAATTACTTAATCATTTATTTAAAAAATATTATTTTTCGCTGTTTTGATTTTTGTCCATGGCCAAAGTGATGTCTAGCCTCTTTTGTAAAGGATGGGAGATACTGTATGTACCTACTTCAATGAGGATTCAGAATAGAGTAGAAGCTTCTGCTTCTTTTATCTACATTTATTTATTTCTTTAATAAGGTAAGGTACACTTACAGTGTACAATCTTAATAGATTAAATTTAATAAAATGATGTTACAGGCTTGACGGTATTCTAAATAAAGTAAGTATACACATCTTGAGTTTAACAAACATTGATATTGATGTATCACAGGGAAATAATACTTTTTGATCTTAAATTTTATTCATTTCATAACTAAGTATCTTTCCTATTTATTGCCATTTATTTTTAATGTTTTATAAGATAGAAATAGGATAACAGGAGGTCAAATAAGATACACTAAAGCAGTGGTTCCCAAAGTTGTCTGGTCTACGACCCATTTAATACAAGTTTACCAACTCGGCACCAACGTCTAGGAAAAACCGTCAATAATATGAATAAAGTAAGGAAGGAAAGTTGGCTAGGCCGGTTTGTGTACTGTTTTACAGGTAGGGCCTACTCAGTTTTTGCTGGACTATAGTTTGGAAAATCTTGCACTGAAGATGTTTTTCTCAGCCTCATAATATCACGGGTTAATATATTTTATGTATGCTTGCCTTATTCTTTGTCATCATAATTCATGTAGGCAAGTCAAAACATGGTTTCAAAATTTATATCAATTTGTATTGGTATGTATAGGCATCAGCCGCTTAGGATACAGTTCATTTTAAGAGTTTTCAATATTATTTCCTTGTGTAATTTGAGTAATAGTTACAAATTGCAAATGTGTTGGTATGTTGCTGTCATATTTCAAGTAACTTGTGTAGACATGATAAGATTATAGCATTATGTGGCAAGGAAATGTTACTGATTTTTCTGGGAATAACAATGTTAACTATTAATTCATCCACCAACCTGAAATGATGAATCATGGATGTTTTATTGTTCACCAACTAAACAATGGATTTCACTGTTTGTGGAATCCTGAACTATTATACTGTCATACAAGATTTTTAATAGAAAATCCTCTTGTTCATTGATAGTAACAGTAAATATTATGTTAAGCAACAAACATGGTACATTTAAAGTCTGGGACCAACATAGGACTCATTGAATTGCTTTATATAAGGACAACAAAGTTTTTATAGTGTTTTGGCAATACATAAGTGTTACGTTCCTCATTTAAAAATATATTTATTGTTATTTATGGTTAATGCTACTTAATATTAACTCTTTCCGGGGATAAACAATGTCCTTTATTACTTGTAGGCTCTGAAATTACGTATTAGTAAAAGGAAAAGTAGGGCCAGTAGGTTTGTTGATATACTGGCTGATATTTATTAAAATTTTATTTGAAAGTCGTGGAACTTTGTTGGTTGATTAAGATTCATACTTTTGTAAAATCCATAGGTAAGTGGTAGAAGTTATAACATTCCTATTGATGCGTTTATAAAGAAATGGTATTTATTTTGCCATAAAGCAGTTGTAATAATAAATATGTACGAGTTGTGTACATCATGAATTATTTATGAAATTAATATATTAATTTGAACAAAATTTCCTTAATAAATGTAACAATTTGCCTGTCCTGTATGACTAATGCCTGTATAACTTTGTTTTAAATATCAAATGTTTGTAGTTATTGTTTAAACGCCATTTTTGCAGTAAATAGCATCTAATTTATATATACAGTAAAGCCAAAATTTACTTATTAATTATGAAATTTGGATCTTATATGCATTTAGACAAGGTGCAAAAATCTATACTATCTGGAACAATATTATTTTATCTAGATTGAATTATTATCTTTTAAAGCAACATCAAAAGATTGCGTCTAATCAATACCATCATACTGTTTTACTGAGTCATTTTCGATAAAAAATATCCTGTCTTCATGACGTTTCTCTTTTTTACATGTAAGTTGTTTGTGTAAGAAACATGAAAGGAAATCAAAAATTACTTATTTTTTGTCCCATGTTGGTCTGGGACTTAAAAGAATGTGCCAATTATGGTTCTTGTCTAGCATGTCGTAAAGACTAATGGTAGGTATATCGGGTTTTAGGTAAGTATGTGATTGTGTAGGCGACAATTTTCCATCTAACCCAGCCCAGTTTTGTTTTTGGCTCAATGTGGTTGAAGGGGCATGCGGCCTCTTTGACTCTGCCTACCCCTTCGGGGATTATGGGCGTTTTATGTATGTACTTCTTTTAAATAAGTAGGTATAATATGCAACTTATCTTGATAGGGGAATGGCGTGGAATTAGTTAGATATAATAAATGTCTGGTTATTTATTTCTTATAAAACGTAAGTCCTTCTTTTTTTTCTCGTCCGTGTTATAAAATTAAAGTTTTTGCAAGATGTTTTTAGTCTTGATTAGGTATGTTATTTCTTCATACTTCATAGGGCGGGAATATCCATTATTCACTCGATGGTCTTTGTTATACCAGGGGTACTTACCCCTGGTACTTACCCCTGGTAGGTACCTACCCCTAAATACAAAATGTACTTATGTAACAAATACATTTTTAAAAGAAATTCATCTTTGCATGACCAATGTCAGGCAAAAACGGTTGTTGACGTAGTCGTTACAAAGGGAATATTAGATATTTTACATTACACTCATAACAATAGGTACCATTATATTGTTGTCACTAACACAGGTAAGTACTTACAATATAATAATCTCGTTCAGGGATTCCCAATCTCATTTTGTACATTGGTAAACCCTACATTTATCATCGTATTTTTCATAATGGTCATGAAGATGAGTCCAGATATATAAATTCTTGAGACTGATACACCAATTTTAACTAACTAAACTTCACGCTACTTACCCAGCGGGATAAGAAGAGATAACATCATTGTTTTAGTTCCAAACTAAGCTTATAGTATGCTTGTGCTGTGGATACTAAGTGAACGGATAGACATAAAACATGTTATACCTAAAACATAGTAGATAATATAACAAGTGTAGGTAAATGTGAATTGTAATGTTATACAGCAATGTTAAATAACGTAGATGTGTTAGGTTTATAGCTTATCTTTATATGTAACTTAATCTGGACTCATCCTTAGATTGGTTGTAAAAAGGTAAAACCGACTTACAAACTGTTTTATGTTTGTGTTCTTCACTTACCTGCCTTGAAAGAAATCTTAGCTTAGATTTTCATATACATACCTACATACAAGAAAGAACCATGCAGAAATCCTAGCTTAGATTTTCATATACATACATACAAGAAAGAACCATGCTTGAAATCCCCAAAGGGTTTGGCAGAGTTCAAAGAGCGTCCTTATACCTACAACATCAGCAAAAAATAATTTATTATCAAGGTAATAAATAATAATATTTAATTTTGAACTATACGTCCATAATGTTAAGACAAAATGCTAATGTGTTATAATGCGCTAAACATCTGTGGAAACTTTATAGTTTTATGTACAACTTGTGAGAACTGTGTTTATGTGTAGTACTATAATTATGTACTAAGTACCTACTATAAAGGAAAACATATCTACATATGTGTATGTATGTGTTTCCCTAAATTGTCACTATTATTGTCACTAATAAATTATGTATGTTTCCCTTTAGGGAATATACCTACATAATTATTCATTATATTTAGGGAGCGGTGGTAGCTCAATGGTAAGGACATGCGCCTCTTAACCGAAGAGTGCGGGTTCAAACCCGGGCACGTACCTCTAGATTTTTCAAGTCTATGTACGTATTCATACCACTAGCTCGACGGTGAGGGAAAACATCGTGATGAAACCTGCAAATTCAAACAACTTTGGATTTGTAACCATGATCCAAAAATTGTCTGGTTCCCCTATCTTAGGGTTACGGAGGTCAGACCGGCAGTCGCTTCAATGTAGGTAATTACCAGACTCGCTATATCCTGGATCATGGTCTAAGCGGACCCCGTCTAAACACGGGACATAACGCTAGGAAGATGATGACCTACATAATTATTCATAAACTATTTTATTTTTAAATAAATAAATAAAAAGAAGTTGAAAATCTAGCCTTTTGCAGTAAAGTAGGTAACAGTATTTTAAAGCGCCAACCTTTTTGTATATTCACTCGTTGCAAGCACCTTCAGTGCAAGATGAAATGATTGCATACAAAGTAGGTGACTGAATGATATGAGTAGGTATATATCTGTTTAATGCTATAGGTACATATGTCGGTGGGTGGCAAGGCCGATGCAAGGATGCAATTAAATAAAATTGTCTGTGGGGTACCTGACAAACCGCTTTTATTGTGTCACGCCAATCAGTTAAATGTTACCTATGAACGTGCATGTTGCCTGTCCAATCATAATGTAGGTATGTATAGTTGCAGACTTCTGTTCGTTTTGTATCTATTCAAAGTATATACACGCAATTTCGTAAACGTTTTCTTACCAAAGTCAAAGTCGAAAGTCCAAAACGCTTATTGCATTCATGATTGTGAATTACTTAGTTGTGATACCAATTGCCAGTAAATCACGTTACGCTTTTTGGCAGGGCCGGATCTACAACAGGTTTTGGGCTGGTACTGGTATAAACGACCCATACACGCCACCACCAGCGGTACCACGAGACAGCGGTAACATAAAACAAACACCTACACGTTCATAAGCTTTGCCGAAAAGCAGGGTCGGATTGAGTACGGGGACCCTGGGCTAACCCTACTCTGGGGCATAAAATGGTTCTAGGTATTAGGGGTCCTGGCCTCGATCCCGTGGACGTCTTATATAAAGGCGTGAACGGTACATCCCAGGGGTTTAGTCGGTATACCCCGCCCACTACCACCTTGGGCGGAGCAGGGTCCTCCTATTCATCTCGAGGGCCCCGGGAGTCCGACACACCCTGCTGATTCCCCCGGTTTCAGCGGGACGGTGCATAACGCATTCACCTGGGTCAAAAAAAAAAAAAAGGGGGTTCTGAACTATATGCCAGGTGTAGGTGTTTGTTTTATGTTACCGTTGTCTCGTGGTTAGTCTGGGTCGTTTATACCGATACCATGGATCTAGCGAATCTGGTTATTACATATTGGACCTTAAAGGAACCAGATAAATGATGTCACCGCAGTTATGATTACCAGGGGTGGGTCTTGAATGTTAGGAGCCCTAAGCTAATCCTACTTGGAAGGGCCTATAACGCTTTTTTTCTAATCTTCTAGGTACCTATTATTAGTGACCCTTGTTCTGTTCGATAGATATGTATATTATCTTCATCGGGGGCTTTTTTGTCCATGCGGCCCAGGGCTGCAGCTCAAAAAACCCCTATCCGGCCCTAATGATTAGGTACACATCCTTAGTTATTTTTAACCGACTTCAAAAAAAAGAGTAGGTTCTCAATTCGACTGTTTTTTTTTTGTATTATCTTTATTTATTAGCCTGTCGCCCCTTGGGCTCTGCCTACTCTTTAGGGGATTATGGGCGTGATGTTTTGTATCTTTAAATATGCCATCCATCATTTGTCTACCCTGAGAGTTAAAGAAATCGACATGTGAGCTTGATATACTAAAATCACGGACTAGTAAAAAAGAAGGACTCCGCGCGACTAACTAGACATTGAAGCTCCTCAGGTGCTCCAACTTGACACGTAACTTACGTTACACATTGATATAATAAGCGCTCCAAATGACAGATATCCATTATCCATTAGTATCTCACTCACACATGCATAAACGTGGCTTCACAATAAATTATAACAGCGTGGACTCCTTTTTTTTTACTAGTCCGTGCCTAAACTATAACTCTGGTACAATTTACGTGAGGTATTCCTTCCTTCTCATTAATGACCAAGTAGTTTTGTTTGAGCTTCCTGGATAATGGTGAGCTTTGTTTTGCCTCTGGTCAAACTGCGTTTGGATCTTGTGTTTGAAATCAGCGAGTCTGGGTTTTACCTACGTTAATTCGACTTCCATTTGTGCATTTGACCTTTGTAATTAGAAGTACAAGATAATTGAATTATCCTCACAATTAGACCTAGTCTGAATCTTGATGTTTGGTCAGGGCACCTAGTTATCACTCCATATTAAATGGATGTTCCTTCACCACCGAGCTTGTGGTATAAATACGTATCTACATAGATTGGAAAAATACAGAGGTGCGTGTCCAGTTTTGATCACACCCCTTAGTTAAAGGCGCGTGTCCTTACCATTAAGGTATTTGAAGTTAGTTAGTAAGTCAGTTATATGCACCAAATACACACTTTTTTCTAGATATTACTATGGACTTGACATTTCGGCTATGTTGCAACGACCATGGTCACAAGCGAACTGACTGGACAAGAGTTAGTAGTAATATCGAATGATAATGCAACGCGAAAGTTTAAAATCATATAAAACAAATATATATCAGACTACATCACATATATTGATCTGACTTCTAGGTAAGCTTAAGCACTTGTGTTACGGATATCAGAAACAACAGTGGTATTACAAATACATTTAAACTTAAATATTGAATATTAACACTCGGACACGAAATAAACGCAAGTATTCATCACACGAATGTTAATTCTGGGTGGCGATCGAACCTACAACTCTTGGCGCGTAGGGCAGGGTCACTACCGAATGCGCCATTGAGCCAGTCAAGTCAATATATACACAGCTTTTTCACAAATGTCCATCTAACCAAACCCAGATTTATTTTTAGCTGAATGTGGTTAAAGGGGCTTACTGCCCCTTTGACTCTGCCTACCCCTTCAGGGATTATGGGTGTGATGCCATGTTCGTAGTATGTATGTACTCAGCTTTTGTTTGGTCCCCACAGCCAGGAGAGAGTACGATGACCTGCAACGTCGGTACGCCATCGTCAGCGAGGAGCGCAACCACCTGGACGGCGAGCTGCGGGAGCGCGAGCGCGAGCTGGCCAAGCTGAAGAGCGTCTCCGAGAAGCTTTTCCGCGAGTACCAGCAGCTCAAGAACCAGCATGAAGTCGACGCCGGCGTTATGCACAAGTCAGTATTATAATAAATAAATAAATAAATATCACACTACATCACATAGGTACATTGATCTGACTCCGAGGTAAGTAGCTTAAGTACTTGTGTTGCGGATACCAGAATCAACTGTGGTATTACAAATATATAATTAAAAATTGGATATTAACACCCAGACACAGAACAAACACAAGTATTTATCATACGAATGTTTGTCCTGGGTGGGAATCGAACCCACAACTCTTGGCGCATGGGGCAGGGTCACTACCGAATGAGCCATCGAGCCAGTCGAATAACTGGCACATGATAATAAATATTATAATAACCGTCACGCGGTTTCACCCGCTTAGTCCCCGTTCCCGTGGGAATACAGGAATAAAATATATCCTATGATACCCGCTGATAAAGTAGCTTGCATTGGTGAAATAATGTTTTAAATCTATGATTTATGCTTGTCAAGATATGTATAATATTTTGACTGGCTCGTTGGTCGAGTGGTTAGAGACCCTGGCCACGAAACCGAAGGTCGCGGGGTCGAATTCCGCTAGGGACAAAAGTTTCGTGTCATGAACATGGACATTTGTAGTCGAGTCATAGATTTTTTTAAGCATATATAAGTATGTCTATACGTTCACCTAGTATCCATAGCACAAGAATAAGCTTAGTTTCGAACTAGGGAATGGGTGGGCCAGCCTGTGAGAAATTATGATCAACGGGACAACATCCTTATCCCTAAAGATGTGATCTCTGCCGACCCCCATGGGGAAGAGGCGTGTCACTACGTATGTATGTACGTGTGCATACATACATAATTGCCATGACATTTTTGGAAGCTGTACCTACCAGATGTAGGTATATCACCAACAGTCATTAGTAGAAATGCGTGTTAATGTGTTTCTTATCTTAACCCGATGTTATCGCGTAACTACGTAACCACATTATGACTTCACTTCAGGTGCTTCGTTATCTTTCTTGGTATTCTAGTGTCGGCAAAGTCTATTTTGGAAAAGCCCAGATCCCAAATTCTGTTAAGCCATTATGTCAAGATCTTTTATCGGTTAATATAGTTTTGTGCTTCGAAAGAACAACAGTATTGTTGTAGATTAGATCGGTCTTTCAGTTAGGATCGTGGCAGACACTTACCTACCTATGTAAAAAATAAGTAGATATATTTATTAACTAGCTGTGCCCGCAGTTTTATTTGCGTTTATGGTTAATGTGTCGTAGTGTGATGTTATATAGTATGTAGCCTTCCTCGATAAATGGACTATTTAACAATTATTTTTTTCAATTCGGACCATAAAGAGCATACATAATAATAATGTCCTCCTAACCGATATCGGTTGCGGCGACCAATCTCAACGAGGATTAGCTAAACATAACAAACAAACAAACACTCCCCAAACAACAAATCAACTTTTTATATACATTTGTTCAGATTTAAATCTATACTTTGAGCTACATATCCATAAGTTGAAAGAAATATAAAGATTTAGAAAAATCATCAAACCGATTATTTATACAGATACATTTGAAAAAAAGAAAGAATACACTTATTATATTAGGAATACGCCAGTATATACTATAGTTATAGTTAATGTTACGAGTACATAGCCTAGCCTTCGGGCTATCTAACACGGAAAGAATTTTTGAAATCGGACCAGTAGTGTCTGAGATTTGTGCGTTTAAGCAAACAAACAAACTATTCAGCTTTGTAATATTAGTAAGTATAGATGGCTTAATTAATGTTTTAGGTGAGAATTACATTTGTAATCCGATATCCATACTTAGCAGAGTTAGCGAGCCTTTCTTAAAATGCTATGTTATTTATGAATAATGATAGATTGTTATCCCAACAAATAACTCTACGAGTAGGTAAAGTGGATGGATTTAGGTTAAGGTCAAAATATTCTTTAAGTATTTATGTTGGGTTGAAACAAACACTTAATCGTCAATCAGAATATCAAACAATAATATGTTTCTACCACTTATTTAAGAGTATAGACATGGTGATGGTAGCCAAACAAGGATTTTTTTTATTAATATTTTAAATATAAAACAATGACTGCCTAACCCTCTAGGGACTCGGCGTGACAGAATAAAATAAATATTGGGGGGGGGGGGGGGGGCTATTTAAGTGATTAAATCACATTTGTTGTATGGGAGCTCGATATTGGTACGGAACCCTTTGTGCGCGAGTCTGACTCGCACTTGGCCGGTTTTTAAATCCAGTTCTATTGTCGCTGTATGTTTTTGATAACATTTTTATTTTATCCCAAACGTGTGGCAAAGGTTCTCTATGCCTGCTCAGTGTTAGCTTCATTAGTGTCTAATTATCTACTAACCACGGACTAGTATAAAAGAAGGACTCCACGCTGTCATGCTACAGCGTGAAGCCACGTTTATATGTAGGTACATGTGTAAGTGAAATACTTATGGATACCAGATATCGAATATCTATCATTTGGAGCGCTTATTATGACAATGTGCGACGTAAGTGCGTGTCAAGTTGAAGCACCTGAGGAGCTTCAACGTCTAGCTAGTGGCGCGGAGTCCTTCTTTTTTTACTAGTCCGTGCTACTAACGTAGATAGTAAATAGGATTGGTCCGGTTTAGTTTTGTCGAGGATTTTATTACATTTTCTAGATATTTTACCAATATGTCGCTATATGTTATATTTCTGACAAACCTAGCGACTGTATAAATGTCTATATCTGATTTAGGACCTAGTAATCTTATGGTTGATCAATCATTGGTTTTAAAGTGGTTAACAATGTTAAAAGTAAAGAGGAAAGAAGTAAGTTTTTTTTTAATTAGACTGATATTTTTTTTAGCATTTGCGCGTATTTTAACATTAAAATCTAATTTATTCAGTAAAATTTAACGTATAATACTATATTGTTTGGCGCTAGATTCATTCGTTTCGTTTTATATCAATGGTTTAAAAATTGTGTCTGGGTTGTTGAAGTTGCAACATGATTATGAGGAAAAAGTCGAAGCAAGAAACCGGTTCATATTCGTTGTTAATCAGTTAAATAATAAATATATTAATAATAAATTAAAGTTATAAAACTAAGACTTGAATTAAATGAATTGAATAGGTTTGATAAATTATGGATTTTTTCGCATTATCGTCTATTTTTGACTTGACTTAGCTGGGGGCCCTTGAATCCACGGGGCCCTGGGCTGAAGCCCAAAAAAGCCATATGGTAGACCGGCCTTGCTTATCCGGGTCTCAAACTAACTCAAGGTATTCCAAATTTCATTTGAATCGGTTTAGCGGTTCTAGCATGTAGAGTTAACAGATAGAGAAACTCACCACGACAAACTATTGCACCGCAGTGATCATTGTGCCGGTCACCCATCCACCTATACGTGAAGCGCGCGTCGCTCAACCTCAGTGTCTCGTTCGCAGGGTGCTGCAGCAGGCCGGCGAATGGTACAAGCAAAACAAGCAGCTGAAGCGGCGCAGCACGGCGCTGCTGCAAGCGCTGCCCGCGCGCGCAGCCGACATCGACCTCACCGACTCCACCGATACAGGTTATTATTAATACGAACATAGTGATGAGATTAAATGTGAAGCTTTGTAATGTGATTGAATGCGAACATTCGTAAGGAGTTTAAATGCGAACATTGGAGTTAGAATGCGAACATTGGAGTTAGAATGCGAACATTGGAGTTAGAATGCGAACATTCGTAAGGAGTTAGGATGCGAACATTTGTAAGGAGTTAGGATGCGAACATTCGTAAGGAGTTAGAATGCGAACATTCGTAAAGAGTTACAATGCGAACTCTTGTAAGGAGTTTAAAAGCGAACATTCGTAAGGAGTTTAAAGGCGAACATTCGTAAGGAGTTTGAAAGCGAATATTTATGATCCGTGAATCAAGTAATTTAAATAAATTACTTCAGTGATTTTTATGTGGAAACGAGACAGACGGAAAGGTACATTTGTATTTATAAACCTTTACCATTTTATAATTAATAAATGAATGAACATAAATACTACACAATCCAATGAATTGCAATAAATTAACATTTTAATTCGCTCTTAAAAGGTGTTCGTGAATTATTCTGATGCATTCCCATTACAGATCAGTTAATTTTAAATTACAATCATAAATTTACATTCTCGTTGGATCCGTGTACAAAAGCAGAAGAATTAGGATTCAGAGTAAATAAAAAAGGAGTTATTTACTTATTATAATTGTTGGATTGATCCAACCTTGAATTGAATTGAAAAAGTCAGGAACCCTTATCGTGCCTCCCACTGCATTGTTTTCCGGGATAGAAACCGGTTCAAAAGGTAGCTTCTACCGAGAAAAAACCGGCTAGAAACTCAATAGTTGTTACTCTTTTTAAATGCCATGTCTTCTATCTAATAATAGTTAAAAAAAAAATCAAGTTAAATCTATTAGTGTAGGTGAACAGCCCATTATGAGGCCAACCAGATATTCTCACATTTAAATAGTCATCTACCTTGTAGTAGGCCTTTTTAATCAAACAATTTTTTATATGTAATTTAAACTTATGTATAGTAAGTCAATGAGACTTTGTAGTTTTGTTATTGCCACATCCACTTTACTATAACTAAGTATAGATTCGTAACTATGATCCAATTTTGTCTCGTTCCCTAAGAATAACTAACGTCAGATAACGAGAACATGGTGGCCTAAACATGGTCTAAGCTGACTCTGCTCCTGTCTAAGCACATGTACACTAGGAAGATGATTGTCGTTTCCTTAGTACTACCTGACATGACGATCTTAATGTTGTCTATCAGACCAGTGGCGGATTTACCCTAAGGCCCAGTAGGCCCGGGCATAGGGCGGCCAGATATTAAAGGCGGCCAATCGTGATCAAAATTTGTGATGACGCTTTAGTACTGAGAATTATGGCTTGGGGCCTAAGGCGGCCAATACTGTAAATTCGCCACTGTAACAGACCGTCTGTCTGTCAGCTAGCATCAATTTTTGGGTAGGTATTTGAGGTAAGCTGAACGGAACGTTCCGTGTTGGTGTATAATAGGAGAGGTATGGGACACGTTTTCAGCTTGCCTCAAACACCAGCCAGCCAGCTCTCCTACTAGTGTCTCCGCCTGTCTGTTTGTCCATCGTCTGTCCGTCTGTCAGTGTACCTTGTAAAATATAAAGGCCCTCATTAACATCTCTCTTGTATATTCGCAGCTTCAGACACGAGCAGCAACGAGGAGGTGGAGTTCCTGAAGCAGACGGTGTCGGAGCTCAGCAAGCAAATCGCGGAGCTGCAGACGGAGCTGAGCTCCGCTAAGCTGCAGGAGTTTGAAGCTCACGAGCTTAACGTGGCGCTGGCGCAGGTGAGTCGACCGCTCCAACGGTTCACGGCGAGGGCCGGGGGGGGGGGGGGCACCGGCATTGCATGGTTCCTCCTGACGTTCTGTCATTTTGGCGTCTAGCATTAAAAAGACAAAGATTGTCCTAAATCACACGTTACGCTTTCTGTCTCTTTCTAGGAAGTGGAGACGGAGCGGGAGAAATGCTCCTCGCAGGAGAAGGAGCTTCAGGAGTTGCGCGGCCAGCTGGAACGGCATCACCGCGTTTCCAAGCTGCTGGTGGATGAGGTTGGTGCGCTCAAGCACAACGCCGACAAGGACAGACAGATGGCTGAGACGTAAGTGCGACAGGGCCGACTATATAAAGCTCGCTTTGCCTGATTATTTTTTGTACCATGACGGTGATGAACCAAGAGGCAGTCCCCATAAGCGATCAAATATGTATACCATCACGCCCACAATCCCCGAATGGGTACGGAGTCCAAAAAAGCAATATTCATTTAAGCTCGACAAGCCCGTTAATCGAGCCAAAGACTAGCCACGAAACCAAGGGTTGCGGGCTCGAATACCGCTAGAGGATAATATTTCGTATGATGAACATGAACATTTGTACTCTGCTCATCGATGGTTATAAACGCATTTAAGTATGTTCATCAAGTATCCATAGCACAAGCTAAGCTTAGTTTGGAACTAGGGAATTGGTGTGTCAATCTAAAGGATTTATTCACCCAAAAATAAAATCGAGTTTGGTTAGATGGCGCCTGCAAAATGACAACTTTTATCTAGTAGAGTACTGTAGAGTACAATGTAACCCCATCCGCAGATACAAAACGGAGGCGCGCGACGCGAAGAAGCGGGTGAAGCTGCTCACCCATCAGAGCTCGCTGCTGATGGGCGAGCTGGTGGGCGACGAGCGGCTGATGCTGCTGCTGGGCGAGGTGGACAGCCTCAAGGAGGCGCTGGAGAACCAGGCGATGCGCCACCACGAGCAGGTCGAGGAACTGCAGGTAGGCCTGCAGTACCGGCTTGGCTGACCCGAGACCTTCCGGCTGATGGTGGGTGAGGCCGGGCCGGATATATTATAAGGGCTTATTAGGCTAGCCCAGGGCACGTGGACAGACAGGTCCCCGTTGAGGTCGTTCCTCCCTCGTTCTGTTGGATAGATAGAATGAGAGATTCCAGGTAATTAAAAATACCTGAATCAAAAAACCATTTAGGTCCAGGGGCGGGTCCTACTTAGGGGGGTCCGCCCCTGGACCGAGCCGTACCCACTAAACCCCACGGCAACCGGCGCCCCAGGGTTGCGGGAACTAAAACATACATCATGCCTGAAATCGGTACAAAGGAGTAAGTACCTCCTCCTTCGGGGATTGCAGATTGCAAGAAGCAGTAAGCTCATTCAAACAATTTTAACTTGCTGGAAATTATGGGAAAAACGTCTTCAAGGAGCTAACATGTCGCCTGCATAAAGCCAACACGGAATATCCGATGTACTATTTAACGCGTTTTAGGACATGCGCACGGAGGGCCATAAAGTAGAATAGGCCTACCTGATCTCATTTTATTGTAACAAAACTGCAGAAATGTGATCATAATAGGGACTGGCAAGTCAATTTATATATTTTTTTTTATATTGGCTCCGCTTAGCCTGATGCTAAAGAGGAGCCCAAATCGCCGTGACAACGGACGTGGAACCGAGACGAGGACGAGTCCACCGCCATACTTTTTAAAAACTGTCAAAACGCAATCACATCTTAGATCTTGTATGGGCTTGTCAACATATGCCGTCACTAGTTTGTATAGTCAACAGACTGAATATTAAACAGTTTTTATAAAATTTTAAATCGTGGATTCATTATAATTGAAAATCATTAAGGTTTTACAACATACTAAGATACTTTCTTTTACGGAATTGATATTTATTTGGGGTAAATATTAATTCATGGAATTGGGATGTTTATATTTAATACTAGCTGTGACAGCGGTGTCACCCGCGTTTATGGTTAATATTATTAAGACTATTTCCGTCATACATGATTTCTATGTTACTTTAACCATTAAGGCTGCACACGCGACGGAAGCTTAAAAAATGGAGTAACTTCTCCCGTTTTCCCAACATTTCCCTACATTAATCTGCTCCTATTGATTGTAGCGTGATGAAAAGTATACTATAACCTGCCCAGGAGTATGAAGAATAATTGTACCAAGTTTCGTTAAAATCCGTCGAGTAGTTTTTGTTTCTATAAGCAACATACAGACAGACAGACAGACAAAAATTTTACTGATTGCATTTTTGGCATCAGTATCGATCACTAATCACCCCTGATAGTTATTTTGAAAATATATTTCATGTACAGAATTGACCTCTCTACAGATTTATTATAAGTATAGATAAATGGTGTAATGTACTTATCGAATTCCTTATTTTTGAAATTACCTACTAATTAAAATAACACTAAATTTCAGTTAAAACTAGCGGAGAAGCACGAAGACACAGACATACTCTTATGGGAGGAGAAGATTCGCTTAGCAGAGGAGGACGCGCAGAAAGCGCTCGAGCGAGCCGAGCGAGCGGAGCGGAGGTTGGCGGAGGCGGAGCGGGCGCGCCCCCCTCCCAAGAAGTCCAACTTGATGTCCCGCATTAGTTACTTTGAGAACGGGGGGGACGTTAAGAGTGAGAAAGAGGTTGAAGTAGCAGGTGAGTTTGGATGCTAAATTAATAAATACTCGCGTTTTTTGACATTGTGTTAAGTCAAGGGTATTTCACAAAGATCTAGCTAGTTTAGATAATAAATTGAAGCGAATGCTGATAATATTACTTAAATATTATAGCATCATCAATTACAGCATTGTTATTCATAAAAATTACTCGATAAGTCGCCAGAACGGGATTTAAAACAAATAATCTCAATAATTATATTTAAAAATATATATATTTTGTAATATAACTTAAATAAATCTTTTAAATTGATTTCATTTTCAGCCGCGCCGCCCCCACCCCCTATCGAAGAGCGAGAAGCATCCCCCCCGCCGCCGCGCGAGCCGTCGCCTCCGCCGCAAGCGCCTTGCGCGCCGCCAGCCGCCGCGCCCCGTGCGCCGCCCCCGCCCCCGCCCCCGCCGCCCCCGGCGCTGCCCCCGCCGCCCCCCGCCCCCGCCGCCTCCGCCCCCGGTCGCGTTCCAGGCGTGCGGCGCGCACGAGGATATGGCCAACATGCTGGCCAGCAAGCAGGGGACGCTCAAGAAGACCAAACAGAATGGAGGTTAGTTAAACCAAGCGCTAGGTTATTACATTAAAACAGTGGTTACCCGTAATCCGCGAAAGACTCAACATTTTATTAAAACTAAACTTAACGCGACATTAAGTACTTTTAAATTAAATTAAAATGCAGCGAACATTAAAGTGACTGCCATCTACTCTTCTAAACTCTCAGAGTAAGGTTTTATTTGCTTCTCTTTAATAAATATAATCAAATGCATTACATACCCAAACAAACAAAATAATTCGTAACACATCTTTGGATCTTCAGTTTTCATGAAGTTATAATGAATAAGTCCCTTAGATGAAAATAAATGCTGAAATTAATATTTAAGCATCTTACAAATTACCTTTACGTTCCACAAAAATAATGGCTTTACAATTTTGAATTCTATTCCGTACTTAGAGAAAAATATGTTTAGCTACTTCTGCGTTGACTATATTTAAAAAAAAATTACGTCAGCATCAGTAATCCTCCAATGTTGCAGTACTCCATGGGCAATGGTGATTACTTACCACATATATTTTTTGACTGGCTCGATGGCGCATTCGGTAGTGACCCTGCCCCATGCGCCAAGAGTTGTGGGTTCAATTCCCACCCAGGACAAACATTCGTGTGATGAATACTTGTGTTTGTTCTGTGTCTGGGTGTTAATATCCAATATTTAAGTATATATTTTTTCTGATATCCGTAACACAAGCGCTTAAGCTACTTACCACGGAGTTAGATCAATGTATGTGATGTCGTCGGATACTTGTTATTTATTACTTATTATTATTATTATATATGCAAATACATATGTTATACATTTATCCAGGCGGCGCCATCGACGCTATAGTAGACCAGATCAAGGGCGGCAAGTTCCAGTTGAAATCCTGCGAGCAGAACTTCCTTGAGCGCAAGCCGAAGGACGACCAGCCCGAAGCCGTCAAGGAGATGCTGGCCATCTTGGGCACGCTGCGGAAGCGCCGCAGCGTCGCCAGGCCCAGCTGCGGCGAGGAGGCGTGACGGTGAGTACCGGCCTGCAGCTTGCAGCGAGGCCCCAGGCCCCAGGCCTCAGGGAGACGCTGGCCATACAATACGCTAATTGTCGCCAAGACATTGGAAAGATTTTTGAACGCAGATAGACCTTGAGATTTCAGTGTACCGCTTCTATTTCTCCCTCGGAGTGATGATAGCTCAACGTAAGGAGACGCACCACATATCTGAGGTTCAAACCTGTTCATGTACTTTTGGATTCTTCAATTCTATGTACATTTATAACACTTGCTCGGTGACGAGAGAAAACATTGTGATGAATTTTTTTTTTTTCGCCCTGGAAAACCTCGTTACGAGTACCCCTCACGGGGGAGCAGTGTAGTCATGTAGGGCTTCCTTCGAGGGCGTACCCCCTAAAAACCTAGAGATGTACTGTTCTCGCCTTTCAATAAGGCATCCAAGGGATCGTTTTTACATTTCCACCTTATACATAAACTTGCATATTCAAACAACTATGGATGTGTGTGGGTGAGTATTAACTGTTGTGTGGGACACAGCAGTTTAAAGAACATTAGAGAATGTTAGAGAGTGCCCCTGATAACACTTAATGTTTTTCGTTACAGGTCTCAGTACTGCGCACCAGACAATAACTATTAATTTAATTCACTGACCTTCTGAAGTCTTCCCCTGGCAAGGTTCTCAACTGCAAACATTGTAAAAGTTCCAATAATTTAAGTTTATTATGAAACTAGACCTGCCTAAATGCTATAGAAGAATTTGTGATGTATTTAGAAATTTCGAATTCGTACGAATTTGACATCTCATTAATATCTAAGCATTTAATAAATATTTTATAATATTAGAAAATAAGTGAGACATACATATCTTTATATATTTTTCTGGGACTAAATTAAAACGGCTATTAATATATATATTTTTAAATGAAACCTCTTTATTCAAAAAGTGACCAATGCATTTAAAATCTATATTTTATATTTATGAATATTAATTGAAAAATATTATTTATGCAAATAGTGAAGTTCTTTGAAGTAACTTTAAAAAAAAAACTCGGTCATTTTTGCAAATCTGAATTTTCTTTGAAAGGCTAAATACGAAAGGCTCTACTAGAATTATTAAATTAACTTAGGCTTCATTTTTTAGAAACTTAGAACACAGACACAAGGCCTCCTCCTATACTGGGGCCCTTGAGTACACATGAATTTGAGGCCCTTTTCGAAAACATTCTTGTTCGCATATCATTTTTTATTCTCTTAAGCTGCGAAAATGATCGCTCTCCTCAACAACTGGTAACCAATAGGCAAAAGAATATTCTTGTAACAACTTTAACGTTTGGAAAACATACATTTGTCGGTCCTTCAGGGCCACTTGACGATAGGCGCCCTGGGCACGGCCCCCGTGTACCCTTGAGATGAAGACAGTACTATACTGACAGCTTTTGCAAATGTGAAAAGATTAATTCCTTATATGATGTAGGAAACTTAACAGAAGGTTCAAAATATTAGTAGCCGATTTCCTATTAAATAAAGAGGTGATAATGAACACTACTGATAGTATTAAATGATATTATATCGTTGTTAGTATTTTTAAATGCTGAATTTAATGTTGCTACAACATATTTAATTACATAACTGTCAATTCCAAGAGTACAGTCAATTTATTAACTATTTTTGCAATGTGTGAGGAATTGATAACTGCCATTATTGTAAATTCCAAATTGCCATTAGAAATACAAAGACTATATAATAATTTATTGAATAAATAGAATACAATGTTACATCAAAGTTATTTTATGATTTGACCAAGGTGAAGGAAATTATGTCTAATCGCTTCGTATTAATTGACAAAGACAATGATTTATGTCTGAATCAAAGACAATAAGCGCATCAAGTCTGAGTCATATTCTGAATCGTAATTCAAGTACCTCCAGTCAGAATTCAATTTAAGCACAATTAAATATAGGCCTTGTTGTCATGTGCGTTATACATTAAGTTGTGCTAATTGTAATCGCAAACTGAAAACTTGAATAATGAATTTGGGATATGAACGTTAGTGTTAGACTAGTAAGATGTTGGGCTATTACAGATTTATAATATTTTTTTCTGTATTATTTTTAGTTAGTGATATTTATAGAGTTTATTGTCAAATGTAATTTCTTATTAAATAGTGGTGAACAAAGTCTGAAGAATGCAGGAGAAATTATAGAATTAAAGTTCAGTACATAAAATCTATGATTGACTGTACAATTATTGTACAATAATCTGTGTTGAGTTTGATCTATAAATGTTAATTTAGATGTTTTTATTTTGTCCAGTAAATTAATATGTAAGAAATGGTCATTGACAGCAAAACAAATTTTGATATAGATTTTGCAAAGAGATGTTAGATATTTAGAAAATATTTCGTCCTATAAAATAGAGAGAATTATTAATAAGACAAATTATTGAGTCACAACCTTTAACAAAATATTATTACTTGTGGTTTAATTTATTGTGACTTAATTACGGATAGGAGAAAATTATAATATTGACATGATCTGAATACTCTATAAAAATGTTAAATTTTATACAAACTTGTTATTATTGTGTATACATAATACGTATCGTGAGAGATATTGGATAATTATACAAACCAAATTGTGCTGTACAAGTGTTTCTTTTAAATAGTCCTAATTGGATATTTTTAGACTAATAAGGGGAAGGGGTATGCTGCCCCTTTGACTCTGCCTACCCCTTCGGGGATCATGGGCGTGATGTTATGTATGTAGACTAATATTTTATATAGGTACCTATTCCTGGTCTGTGCTAATATCAAACTCCGACATAATGAGTGAATAGCCACACCAAAAACAGCCAATGTAGTTTTTTTGTGGCAGGAACTGCGGAAATTGCGGAATTATAAATATTATACAAAGGTATTTTTTTTTATAAAATGGTACTTAGGTACTCGAAATTTTACGCGGTATCTACTGTACCGGTAGGACTGGTACATAATATTTATTAAATTGGCAAATTTTGCCTTGAACATTAATTTAAAACTTATTATAAGGAGTAGGTATTATTAATTTTTCAAATTAATGGGTTTATTAGTTTTATTTATAGCCGATACATATCCCCATCCAAATATTGAAAAGGAACACTTGTATAAATATATTTTAATGTTGATATTAATACTTGAGATTTGATATTAAAAGTTACCGTCGGTGCCATTGTTTTTGATCGAAGCGCATCAATATCGGGCGAGCATTTCTATGTAAAGTATTATTTAGGTCATAAGTCAATTATTTTTTAGTAGGTATGTAATAAATATTTGTATGTAATCAAGTTGTTTTTGTCAGCCCCGACGGAATCGTGGGATGGATGTTTGAAATAAAATGAATTTGAATAAGTCCGTACTCCATATTTCGTGCGTTTTAGCATGGTGCTTAACATAGGAAATATAACATTTTCTTATTATCTTGATGTTGCAATTAAAAATCATTTTTAAAAAAATAATTGAAAATAGTCGAGGATTTTTATAGCCAACCTTTTCGATACATTTTCTAATATACCTAAGTACTAAATTAAAAAAAAAAATGTTTAATTCTATTATCCACTCGGTGAAGGTTGATTTATGCTCGAATCTTCTACTCTATGTAATTTATCAAATGATCGTTGACGTGTCATTTGACGCATATTGCACTAATTCACTTTCATTGCATTTTTAATCTACTTACTTGATGGTAAAAATCTGTAAAAATAGTGTAGTGGATTAAATTCATCTGATTCATAACAGTCATTAATATTAATACTTAAGTCACAATACTTATAGTCTTTTCTTTAGACTTTAGGATAATAACCACTGCAAATAAAGGTATAAAAATTTAATTAAATATATTCTTAAGTGAAAAGGAACGGTTCCTCTAATGTCATTTTATTATTATGTGAGTGAATGGATTTATTATAAACTAGCTGTCCCAGCGGTGTCACCCGCGTTTATGGTTAATATTATTAAGACTATTTCCGTCATACATGATTTCTATGTAACTTTAACCATTAAGGCTGCACACGCAACGGAAGCTTAAAAAATGGAGTAACTTCTCCCGTTTTCCCAACATTTCCCTTCACTACTCTGCTCCTGCCCAGGAGTATGAAGAATAATTGTACCAAGTTTCGTTAAAATCCGTCGAGTAGTTTTTGTTTCTATAAGGAACATACAGACAGACAGACAAAAATTTTACTGATTGCATTTTGGCATCAGTATCGATCACTAATCACCCCCTGATAGTTATTTCGAAAATATATTTCATGTACAGAATTGACCTCTCTACAGATTTATTATAAGTATAGATTAAAACCTATAATAAAATTATAGAATGACGATAGTTATGGTTTCGGTAAAAATGAGGTTTCGTCAAGAGTTTGGGTTGTGGTCGTTTTTTGACCAAACCTTCAGCCGCGCCGCACGCAGTAAACTAGGTGTTCATTCCATCGGCCCTCTCCCGCTGCATCATCAGACCCTGGATATCATAATGGTCGAGAGTTCTTATCAACTTAAATCAAAGTAGCCCGAACTCGAAGGAGGTTACTTTTACCCACGATTAATTACCTTCCGGATGCATCATCAGATCAGCTTCATGTTAACAGTGCATTGTTAAGCGATTTACATAAGATGGATGCAAAATTTTCCCACCCCAACAATGAAAAAAATTACTGCAGTACCTATTTCAGTCTATAATCTACCTATCAGTTAATTTTTTGTGGCGGGGCTACGGCTTATGCAGCCCTCGGCCACGCTTCTATCTAAAAAAATGCTAACTTTAAGATATTGTTTATGTAGGTATGGGGTGCTTGAGCGGTGGTAGCTCAATGGTACGGACACGCGCCTCTTAACCGAGGTGTGCGGGTTCAAACCCGGCACGTACCTCCGGATTTTTCAAGTCTATGTATGTATTTATACCACTTGCTTGACAGTGAGGGAAAACATCGTGATGAAACCTGCAAATTCAAACAACTTTGAATTTGTAACCATGATCCAAATATTGTCTGATTCCCCTATCTTAGGGTTACGAAGGTCAGATCGGCAGTCGCTTCAATGTAATTAGCAGACTCGCTAAATCCTGGATCATGGTCTAAGCGGACCCCGTCTAAGCACGGCACATATCGCTAGGAAGATGATGATGGGGTGCTTGAACGCACTACACAATTTATGGTATCACTGTATAATTAAGTATCAATATTATACAAAGCGTGCGAGCGCTCCATATCTAAATATGTATGTGTTTTTCTTTTCTGCTTTTCACAGTGTTGTGTTAAGAAGCGGTTCATGACTTGTTTGCCCCAAATGTCTATGGAATTAAAAAACTTACCATATTGTCTCTAGTTAAGGAAGTTTACATTTTATTGCCACCAGCTGGCGCCACTGTCTAAGCGACTTGTGAGGTGAAACTGGTTTAAACTTTTGAACATGTCAAACTTCATTTTTTGCCGCGGAAACAGCGATAGTTTTCAGTGCGAGTTAAAAACTAGGTAGCTACTTTTAAAATGATTGAAAACAGTTTAAGTGAAAAGTGGTGTTATGGAGGACAATGCCAAAAGCCGGAGGTCTCGGGTTCTGTTGCTTCGGATGGTGGACAAGCTCGAATTGAATCTTCGGATTCTTCTTCTTCATCATTATTGGAGAATGAAAGGTTAGATTATAAAGGTAAAGGGTGTGCAAGGCGTTTGGGACCCAAAACTTCATAAAATTTAATTGTTTTTGTTTTATTGTTTATAGGGACTTAAATAAAACACTTTTTACATTTGTAACTTTTGGCACCGACTACAAATTTATAAGTATTAAAATACGCATTACTTTGGCCTAAGTAAGTACTTAAATATATTTTTTACTTTTATTAGGTTCGTTAAAGACGGGTTTTTTTTAGTAAATAATTTGTAAAGCTTATTTACTAAGTACTAGGCCACGAGGTGGTAAATACGTTAAACCGCAAGGGTTTTATTGGGGTCCCTCAGTTCGGACAAAACGAAAACAATATTTTGTAATTATTGCAATTATCATTAAATCAATTAATCCGTATTTTACTCAGTTAATGTTTTAGTAGAACTCTTTAGGGATTTTGTGAAAATAAATGGAGCAAGCAAATCCATTTAAGCAATTTTGAAATAGCGACGTGTAAATCTGGTCCCTCAATTCACACGTCAGCTATACTTTATACCTGTGATAACTCCCTTATTAAAGGGACACTAGAAAGTTAAATGTATTTAATATTTAAAATAAAGTTTCTACTAAATAAATGGATACATAAAACATTTATTGATTGCGTAATTAGCAATGTGAATATATTTACATTGCTTTCATATTATGAAAATACAATACGAAGGGTAACCAGACAATCAAACAAAACGTGGACAATGTTAAATGCATGTGTTTAAATAATTAGATAAATAACAAATTCTGAATATAGCGAATGCAAGGATGCTATGCAGTATGTACGTATGAAAAAAAATGCTTGAGTAAATATTATAAATGAATATAGCTGACCCGGTTAACTTCGTTCCGGCTAACAGTCAATGACACATGATCGGTTTAAATAAATTGAGATGTAAGCTATCCTATCTTTCAAGTTGGATCAAATTGTACACGGTGTGCAAATTTGATTAAAATCGGTTAAGCAGTTTCGGAGTCCATTGCGGACAAACCACGTGACCAGTGTTGCCCAAAGCAAGACTCTTGCGGCGGTCTTGCACGTCGTCATCTTGCGGATTTAGTCTTGTTCTTGCTTAAATGTTGCTTGTTGCTTGGTCTTAACCTAGGACCAAGCAACAAGCAACATTTGATCAAGAACAAGATTGAGTCTGCAAGATAACGGCATGCAAGACCGCCGCAAGAGTCTTGCTTTGGGCAACACTACACGTGACGCGTAATTTATATATATTAAGATATAAATAATGTGATGATATGTATGTAGTAATATATAAATATCAGAGAACATCATATTCATTTTAAATGTGGCCGCAGCTATTGAGTGCAATTTACACAAAATTAAAAAGTCCGTATTCCCTACTAAGTAGGTACTTCAAAGATTTACTTTTGAATTTTTATTATATTACGTTATGATTTCAGCAACATTTCTATGATCAGTAGCCTAGACAATTACTAGACATTTGTATAATAATAAATTTGCATAAATTAATCCGCTTTTAAAACGATTTGCGAGGTGGCGTGGCGACAAAGAATACGTCCCAGCTGCGCCACTTTATCTGTATAATTTTTCTTAAATTATATCTTATAATGTCTTATATTAAGACATTTTTTTTGGGACTGTGGACCAAAAACGACAATTAGAGGACAATTATTCTGCCAAATTTAATTGCAATTGCTTTAGCGGCGTGGCGAAGTTTAACACGATTTTCTTTGTTTGAAAGAGATTTTCTGTTAATTTTTTTTTAATTATTGTAGGGTTGGGGAGAACAATTTACAGGTATAAAAAGTGTTTTCTATTCACTTGTTGATACGTGGTCGGCCAGTTTTCTTAGACAAAAAGTATTTCCATTCTTTTCATAGTGATGAATAGTAGAATAACACTGAAGATCTGGGCAGTATGAAGTCTTTTGATATTTGGTAACTTGATTTGCCCGTTTCGACCACAGACCCACAAACTATTCGCTTCCGAAGTTCTTTAACAATTTCTTTAACAATTTTCAAGTAAAAATGGGTCGTGACAAACCCGTGTGGGGTTTGTCACGACCCATTTTTTCTTGAAAATTGAAGAAAGTAACATACATTTTCAGGATTTACAAAACGCTACTTGCCTAAATTACACAGAATTACTTACTTATCCAAATTAAAATATAATTTAAAATGGGAACTCAAAATAAAGACAAACTCTTTTGCATACAATTTCCTTAAGTTTAAAGCAGAATATTTTGAAATTTAAAAGGCTAAAATTGTTTATTGCTTCATAATTAAACAGTGCATCAGTAACACAACATGTGGATAGTATAATAGTTTTACACTATTTTATTTACTTATATTTTAAAATAATTAAGTACGAAAAAATATTTCTCCATGATTTTCATCCTAGACGAACTATTTGTGAACATCAGGACGACGGGATGTACGTCAATAAACAGTGATAATACACATCAAAGTCAAAGTCAAAATACTCTTTATATTTATCTAAGTTTGAGGCAAACACATATAAATCGTGAAATCAACAAGAAAATTAACTAATAATATGAATCTACCACCGGTTCGGAATGTTGGTTCTACCGAGAAGAAACATAAAAGCAATTTGCATCGGGCTCGTATAATACATGTTGTTGATAGCGGCTGCGCACGTATAAAATTCTGTCTATTTATCTACGGAAACTTTTATGTACCAAATTTAGGTATACACTATCGGGTAATTTATATGTGACACTGACATTAATTATATCAGTAAGGAATGGGAAATAATCGCTGTGCTGCCAGAACAGCTAGCCGTAAATAAAATACAGATGTCATAATCGCCATATTATAATGAGAAAATTAAAAAAATAAAGCCATTATTACAAATATTACTGTGGCATAATTGAGTTCTAATCCGTTGCTGCTGCTGCGGGGCCCCTGCCGGAGGGGGCTCGAGTCGTCCTCGGAGCTGAAAAAAAGGTGGGGACAGCAAAATGTGAAAAAAGGAAAATCAGCGACAGGACAAGATCGTTCAACCTTTTTAAGATTTGGGCCAAATTAAAATATGGTGCCTTAAAACATGTACATGCCAGTAATCATTTGTAACTATGTGTGCGCACGCACAGAAGCTATTGAGGGCCACCGCGGCGGGCCTGTGGCTTGGCTTACGCGGAGAACTTGCGCAGCTGGTCGACGACGGCGCGCCGGTTGCGGGTGAACCAGTCGATGTTGACGGAGGCCTTCTCGATAGCTTGCTGCACCGCCAGCTTCGCGTCCTCCAGGTAGTGCGCGTTCTTGCCGTACCACACCATGAACTGAGGGGAGAAGACGATCACAATGTTATTGGTTTAGCAAATTTACTTACCTTCACGCCTGCAATCCTTCTTATTAATTAAGTCAAAATTAAAATTGAGTTGGGTTAGAAGGAATATTATGAAAAAGTAGGGACAAGTGGCTGGCCTGTCGCCTACACAATCACATATACATATACCCAAAACCCGAAACTATATACCATTAGTCGCCTTTTACGATATGCTAGGCCAGGAACACTATAGGCACATTCTTATAAGTCCTCGCTCGTGTAGCTCGTCGCACACATAAATCACAAACTCCGTATCTCCGTCTGAAGCTTCGGCTTCTGCTTCGGTCAAATAATCCACCTTCCGCGAAAACTTCGGCTTCAGTCGCAAAACTTGGCCGGAGCCGAAGTTTTGCCGAAGGTTCTTGGCAAATGTTGAAATTCAACGAGCCGATGCCAACGAATGGGTGATGGATCGGGCGTGCATAGTAGGCTTGCGTAAAATAAATACTTACATCAAAATATCGACACAATTGAAAAATAACCGATATGCATCGTCGATAGTATAAATGTTGTTATTCGTTATTTATCTGTGGTCGGACTAGACTAGAGTCTGATTGATCGGTGTGATTATTTTAGTAATTTGTCCCATGTCGGTCCAACTAATTGCTCCGCCTTCTTGTGGCCCTCGAGAAGACGGAAGCCCTTTTATTTCACAACCCTCGTGACGGACCGCCAGCGGGTGCTCAAATCGTCGTAGGAGCTGTAGCAATTAAGATCAAAGCCACGATGAGGTACATTGGGCTGCACCTTGACGGCCGTTGGCAATTCTAGGGGCACTTTAAATCGCTAGCCCCTAAACTTGCGCACCGCAGCGCCGTCTGTTACCAAACGTTGGGACGCCGAACGCTAGCTGTCAACGATTGTACGCAGAAGTGGTCTGCAGTATGGCCCTTTACGGGGCGCCCGTCTGGGTCGACGCCCTAAACCGCCACAATAAAGCCATATTGCAGAGGCCACAAGTGGCCGCAGGTAGAGCCGTCCGGGCCTACCGCACGGTTAGATTTAACGCAGTCAGGCAGCGTACCGTGAGAGGGAGGAGCGTCTTGCTCCGGCAGAAATAGATGGCGCGCGACGAGAACACGTTCGGTGGGAGACCAGCCTCGCGACAGCAATCTACGGTCAGAAGACTATAGGGGCTGTCCGCCCTGTACTCACTGGACCGAACGGAGACATGGTGCCTCACTTTCCGCCTGGTGCAAGTTCTTACCAGCTTCGGCTGTTTCGGCCGTTACCTGCATCGGGTGAAGAAGACACGGCGCAGGGTAGGTACCTCCAGGGTATGAGTTATGCACGGCCTGGAGTCCGCAGCGCCGCACTCTCGCCACGGCAGAGCGCCATGCTTAGCAGCGAGCGGCAGTGGACGGCTATGGTCTTCTTTTGTGAGGACGCTATGTCCCAGAAGGAGGCCGCGGAGCAAGCACGGGTGAACGGCCCTCTCTTTGACCCGCTTCGGCGTAAACGGCTGGGCGTTCGAAGGAGGAGGTACGCCCACTTCCTTCAACCGTCCTAGCGGACCACGCGGATGAGGGTCGCGAAGCCGCCACCCGCATTGCACGGATCAGTGTGCCGGATCGTCTCCCCTTAGGCGCGGGAGGCCCAGTTAAGGCAGGGCATTGCGCGCTCCCGTGGCTACCTTACATAAGGGCGTAGAGTCCCCGTCCTCTTCAGAGCGGAGAAGCCCTGAGAGCCTGACACACCTCACTGATTTCCCCGGTTTCAGAGAGACCGTGCATAATGCATTCCCGACGGTGCATAACGGGTCAACCAAAAAAGGGATCCCTCGCCCCATCGGTCGCCAAAACACCTGTGATCGGTGAATGAAACCTTCCTCCCTTCGGCGGTACGCCCCTGGATTTTAGTAGGTAGGCCCTCCTCTACCATGGGGGAGGTCTAATGATTACATAATGATGTACTGATAAATAAACTTGAACTCAAGGTCCGCTAACATCAGTCATATGTAAAGTTTCAGAGATATTAAGGTTACCTCATCTAAATCCTTCTGTGTGGTAAAGTGATTCAGCAGTGTCGTAATTATAACACCCAGCTGAAGGCCCGGTGCGTGGAACCTACACACCCATAGAGCAAAAATTAATTAAGCTATTGATGTCCTAATAATTTTTTACTGATTTTTTTTGTTTTCGCTTATAACTTAATATTTTCTTTAGAAGAATTGCTAATCCTGTGAGTCATGTATGAACAAATTCTTATAATTATGATTTTGCTGTATATACAATAATCATCTGGTCTAGTAGGCCCCTGTTGTAGTTTTTTTTTATAATAACAAACTAATTTGGTCGGACAACTTTGTACAGGCTGAAAACGTCATTACTAAGAATCACCTTACATAATGAATTGAATGACTATTTGATTCATGTTATTTGTATAAATACCTACTTGAATGAAATAAAACTGATAACTAAAATAACTAAATTGACGCAGCGACCCAAAGTGAGTCTTGGCGTCCTATATTCAGAGCCCCATCTCGGTGTATCCTGCGCTAACAAGTTTTTATATATATTTTTTTCTTTCGACTTGTTCCTACTACACATACCGATATTAATCATACATTTTTAATCGTGATTAACGATTACAAAACCTTTAACCCAGGCCCGACAGAAACGAAACATATCTCATTATTTTGTTGTATATATTGTGTATTGTTAAATTATATATATTTTATATTCAAAATCAATGGCCAACACCGAAAAATATTGCCGTATGTTTTTGTTCAGGCGATACACTAAAACAATACAAAACGCCTATATATTATCTATAAAATTCGTATATGTATGTAATTAAATGACGATGCAATAGCTATGGGATGTATCTAGATGCAGCTGGATATAATATGTAATTGAACTCTTGATACAACAGTTAACTTATAAGATTTATTAAAATCGTGGCATTTGATGATTTATTGCATAATAGATCAATGTATGTGATGTCGTCGGATAAAAATAAATAAATAAAAAAAAAATTAAGTTAAATGTACAAAAACGGTCCCGTACTGCCTGCATGCTATCATAACGGTACAGGTAGCCTGGCGGCGGTGACAGAAACCAATCATGCTGTCTCTCTCTTTCATTAAAACAACAATGCAGTGAGCATTTGAAAGCCGCGGGAGTATATAATATGGAAATATATAGACATCCAGCGGCAATAGAGGGCAGAAATAATACTTCAGGTGCAGAATTCATTCGCGATACGTTACGACAAAAATATATACTACTTATATTATGTTTGATGAGAATCTAAATGGAACAAATGCAATTTTTGGTGACCGTCAGAACCGCGAAACCATGTACCATGATAGCTTAAGAAGTTAGTACTGCATCAGTACTAATTGGTACCTACGTGTTATTTGAATTTATTGCATTTTGAAAGTGGTCAGCCATCCTGACGTCAGGATGACTGACCACTTTCAAAATGCAATAAATTCAAATAACACGTAGGTACCAATTAGTACTGATGCAGTACTAACTTCTTAAGCTATCATGGTACATATTTCGTACATGGTCACGCGGTCCTGAGGGTCAGAATTTTTGGTGTTAGCAATTGATTTCGAATATAAAATATACTTATGTAATTTAACAATACACAATATATCAAAAAAAAATAGATATGTCTCGTTTCTGTCGGGCCTGGTTTTTTTTTTGTATTGGGCGTGACCGTTCTTCTTTGTTTCTCACGACAGCAACAAATATTCATTGGTACTTACAGTACAGTTTATGGAACAAGTTTATTAGAGCTCTCATCTGGTATGTTAGCGCTATTCAAATGTGACTGAGAACTGGGTATGATTCCACAGTAATATTTAAAACGGTGGTTTTCTCAAATCCAACAGCCGGGTTTCTTAACTATTTTACAAACTATACAGAATCAATTGAAACCCTAGTTGGCCACCACATTGATGACTTGACATAGATCCGAATTTTTTGTCACATAAGGATCAATTAACTACCGATTAAGAACCCCTGATAGCCAGTGATAGGGTAACAAATGGTACTTAGTATACGGACGCGTTGTGAATGTCCTGTATCCTGTTATAGATAAAATCACGGGCGGAGTAGAAGCCGATGCTGGTGCCAATGATGTGTATGATGACCACCGCCGCGTCTTGCTGGCGCACCTCCGAGCCCTCTGTGATGGTCCACTCCAGGTACCTGCGGGAACATTGCGAATATCAGACGACAACACGCAGGCGCATACGACCCGAGCCAGCACCGAGTCAGCAGCGCGCCAGTACACGCGGCACGAGCGGGCACTCACTGGGTCAGTATCCACACGTCGCGCGTGCACGCGAGCGCGGCGAGCAGCGAGTCGCGCGCGGCGGCCACGTTGGACTGCTGCAAACGCGCGAGGGCGAAGTGCCACTCGCGCCACGAGCCGCGCGACACTGCCACGCAGTACACCGTGTCGCGCAGGTCCAGCGGCACCCTGACACACACACAACCACGGCAAGCAATATTTTTTTGTGCCAATACATAAATAAATATAATCAATCTTCCAGACTTATGTACAGTTTTTTACAATATTAGAAAAGAAAGAAAGAAAAAAAAAATGTTTTGTTCAGTACATGTAAATAGATACATTTCAAACAAACAAAGGAATTGTCATATACATGCTGAAAAGGTCACCATTCAGCTTATGTTGTGACATCAGGGATGCCATGACGCTGGTATTTTGTGGCACCAGTGTGAGAGAGACGCGGCTTACATTCGCGGCTTACTTATTGAATAAAACTTATTAATAAAAAAGAAAAACATATCAAATAAATATACAATGTGAATCAAGTAGATATGCCAGGTACATGCAGTTGAGAGTTATTTTACAAGATAACGATTAAAATACCATGAAGAGATTGTGCAAGGACTGGACTGGATTAGGTTTAGGTTAGGCTGATTGCAGAAAAAAAACAGTAGCGACACAGACTGCTGCTATCTTTATAATGATTGTAATTCAATTAGGTGTTGTTTTAATTTAGTTTTAAACATGTATAAAGTACGGCAGGTCCGAGTCGGGGGTGGTAAATCATTCCAGCATTTCGACGCAGCATACCGATATTAGCAGATACCGATTCTAATACTGTTTTTTTTTAAAGATTATTTCCGTATTTTAATCCTACAGTAAAATTCTCTAGGTGACAAAAGTGATCCTTCTAATAACGGGCCCATTTCAATATTGCCAGCGCTTGGTAAGATTTTTGAAAAAGTAATTCTCAGATAGTTAGTCACTTTAAAATTAATTATTGGTTGCACAATAATCAGTTCGAATTTACTAAAGAAAATTTACTACTGATGCGAGTGTCACTGTTATATGTTTGATGCATGGGAAAAAAGTAGGATGCAATAGGTATCGTTTTGCGATTTGTCAAAAGCGTTTTATTGTGTTAATCATTAACCTTACTGTTGAAACTACGACAATAAAGTCTCTTGGACAATTCACTTGGTTTAAGCCAATTTTAACTGACAAAACTCAAAAAGTAAAAGTCAATGATACAACCTCCTTAGGCGTAACTTTACTTATTGGAGTACCACAGGGTTCGATATTAGGACCCTTGCTATTATTTATTTATATAAATGACTTCTCTTTCTTTACTAAAGCCTAGTGCGAGATCGTATTACATATTTGCTGATGACAGATGCTTGATTTTTAAATTGACAGACTTATAAATAATTTGGTTTGGATTTGGGACACAAAAAAAGCATGTGCCAACTGTGGTTCTTGCCTAGCATGTCGTAAAAGGCGACTAATGGTTTACAGGCTTTTGGGTATGTGTCTGAGTAGGCGACGAGCTAGCCACTTGTCACTCCTTTTTCACAGCTTTCCATCCAACCCAGCTCACTACTATCCCGTGTTGGTCTGGGACTTAAAAATAATAATTGTGGTTTTTGCCTAGCATGTCGTAAAAGGCGACTAATTGTATATCGGGTTTTGGGTGTGTGATTTGTGTAGGCGACAGGTAAGTCGCTTGTCACTGCTTTTTCACAATTTTTCATCTAACCTAGCCCGACTTTATTTTTGGCTGAATGTGGTTGAAGGGGCATGCTGCCTCTTTGACTCTGTCTATCCCTTCGGGGTTTATGGGCGTGATGTTATGTATGTATGTATGTAAATAATATCAAGCTCTCTATTGATTCTTAACTTCTTAACCAATAACTTTTTGCTAAATTTAAAGAAAACTAAATTTAATTTCTCAATGCCAAATATGAAGCAAGTTAATACTACAGTTATAATGAACGAGGAGTCTATTAATCAAACAACAATTCTTGGCTTACTCTAGCTAGACTTAATATTGCAATGGCCTCCTCATATTTCAGGTGTCGCGTAACGCGTACGCTGGCTTTTCCACTCACGGATTGTGTTTGTCCGGATTCTTTGTCTTCATCCACTTGCTGAACAGCTCGATGGCGTTCTCCTCACAGCCCGGCACGTGCATGCGACATGCCCAGCTGCTGGTCACTCTCTGTTACAAAGAGATCAATGTGTTCCTGGTATATGTTCCTGGTATGTAAACGAACCCGCACTCCTCGGTTTAGAGGCACGTGTCCTTACCATTGAGCTACCACCGCTCTCACTCGGAATCAACCCAAGGCTGTTTTGTTTTTGTATGTGTCTTAGGGGACAATTGTTTAATTGTTTAGTTGTAAATAAAAGCATGATGTAATATTAGAATACTGCATTGTTTACATACAATTGAAATCACGCTATCATTTTAGAATATGTCTGTTTCACCTAAGAAGATTCCCGTGACAGGTGTCTATACTCCTTTTCATGCATCGTACTTTTTACGAATCAAATATTCGGTTTTTTAGCATATTAGGCTATACATGTTAACATCATTGTAAAAAATAATTAATAAGCAACTCCATTTATTAATGTAAATACGGTTTATATATTTTCTTCATAAATTTATTACTAATTAAAATATAGAAAAAATATCGTGTGAATTGCATACTACCTACGGGAATCGGAAAGTTTACTCATAGAGATTGACACTACTATTCACGTCACATCAGTAATCGATATGACCGGCATCTGTCATCGAGTTAGGATATTTTACAAAATATATTTCCTAAGCATACATTTCAACTGAAAAAATGTTCCGATCCCAGTGACAACAAAGAAGTGAACACAAAAAAAAGACACAAAAAAAAAACAAATCTTCCTTATTTGGATGATTCCGTGTCTTCCAATCGCGTGCGCCGAAGATATATCTGCATATTATTTACGTGAGAATACCAGTATCCATATAAAAATAAATCATGATTTGAAACAATTTATATAAGGGATTTAAAATAAAATAAATAAAAAAGTCGATAAAATAAAACAAATATTTTAAGGTGAAATAAAAAAAAATGTCAAATAAAGTAATATGTGAAAAACTCAGATCAATAGAAAAAGGAAGATGGAGTGTCACGAACATCAAAATTGAAGCCACTTTTTTATCCATGTGTGCATGGAAGGGTTGCCATTTGTTAAATTTTTTCCCTAGAATTTTGGAAATATTTTTATTTATTTATTTATAAAAAAACATACATACACAATCCGTACAGGTCATACCTAATGCAATAGTGTAGTTATTGATACTATGTAAATAGCAAATTTTATAACCTCACTCGGCGAACTATAAAATAGATCGGATTGCTCCGCTATGGCATTGAGCAATCGCAGCGCTCGCACGAGCGGCGACCGCTGCAGCAGCGGTTGATTTATTTTTGATTTCAGGTTTGTTTGGAAATCTAAAATATTATATTATACGAGTATGTATATAAAAATAAGAAAATAAGAATAAAACGCGAAGTAAAAAATTATAATAAGCTCCTCAAACACCTCAAAACGGGTGTTACCCGGAAGCGCCGCGTGGTGCCACCCGAATATTAGCCTAGAGCCGTAGAAATTAATCTTAATCAATGAATATTTTTCATAAACTTGCAAAAATATTTGTAAACCATATAATAATGAATGATAACCATATATTAATTATAATACATATTTGTATTACGAGTGTAGGAAAAATATTTGTTCGGGGGTGGCGCCACCGTCTATTTTGTTTAATTCGAATGGGAAAATTTTAAATCATATTACGACAACTCTAATGACAACTGTCACTACTTTCGTTCTTTCAAAGTCTCTTTATAAAAAAACGATGTTATTCCAATTACATACAAGTGAAAAGTGATTCCGTGGGACTTCTTACGGGTTAGGGTATTGTTTTTACAATTTTTTACTACACAGGAAGGTATAATAATATTTTTTTTCGATATGTTTTCTGTCCGACGGCTCGTGAAGTACTAAGAGCTGTCAGCTTGGTTTTAGTAGTAAGTGTGTGCGTAAGCGTGTATTTTACTTGTGTCAGCTTGGTTTTGTGACTTCACTTTTGATTTTCGTGACACTCCATCTTCCTTTTTCTATTGATCAGAGGTGAAAAATATGTTACTTGGTTTGAAATATTTTTTCGTTTGAATTTTACGCTTATAAAATATCTATAATTAATTATCCTAAAACGATGACAAGATGCCCCCCCATATCGATTAATGATGTGATGTAAATTAGTAGTGTAAATTTTTGCCTAAGAAAACACGATGAGCCGTTAGTCTTGTTGCGTCTGACCTTCCCTGGTCATGTCAGATTGCCGCCTCATCAGTTAACGCACCTGCATGTTGACGCTGACGAGGTCATCGGGGCGCAGGATGCGCTTGGCGGCGAGCCCGCCGGCGCGCGCATACGCATCGCCGATGAGCCGGCGCACGTACTTCTGGAAGGTACCGTAGTCGGGCGTACGCATAAGCGCTCGGCCCAGCTTTTCCAGCGCGTCCAGCCCGGTCGACAGCGGCAGGTAGTCGCGCTCTGCACGCAGATAGCTCGCCAACCTGCAACGCGAAACGACATTACAATATCTCTATTCATCATCTTTCTAGCAATATGTTGGACAAGTAACTGGAAAAAGACTGTGTGACCGGATAGATGGGATTGACCTAACTAAACCAGTCTTTCCCCTTTTAATACAGATGACCCTATTTGTTTCAAAAGAATTTGTCGTAACTTCCATTTTCGCCTGGTCCTTTTAACGAGATTTAGAGAAATTAAAGGAAACCTTTCATTTTACGAGCACGTACAGCCCTCAGATATATGGGGGCAGACAATATGACTAAATACTTCTGAACACTATAAAGTGTTATATTACACAGTTTGAGCCTGAACTAGGCAGTCCTGTGTTTCAGGCATCAAGTGCAGTTTATAAATAATTCTATAATAATCATCATACTACTACACGTACAAAAATTCCAATAGCGGCGACTGTACAACGTGTTCGTTTTTTGCATGTCAAAGTTTTTTATATATGTAGATTAGGTATTTCATAAAGTATTATTTATCTTAAAGTTTTTTATAATGTAGATTAGGTTATTAGGTAGTCATCGTCTCATATTGCCGAGTTGATGACGTATCGCACAACTCCCTAATGAGGATGATAGTTGTACAGATAGCGCGCGAGTTGAATGCAGAGCTCAGGAATGTGATAGGGCTGTGACCTTATTAGAATTAATGATGACAATATGTTGATAAATTTCAAAGTAGTTTTAAGTTTAACATTTTAAGTTTAAAAAAAACAAGAAAATAATTATTACACATTTTTTATTAGTTCACACATAGAAATCAAATAAAAAAGTTACAATTTATTCTGTATCAGATTCAGAAGGCGAACAAAGAGGCCCTTTTTTGGCTTCATTTTGAATTGCAGCCAATGATCTCTTCGAAAGTCCAGTGTAACGGCTTGCTCGATCGTAAGCATTATGAAGAATGTCAATGTTGTTCTGCCTTTCTTCAATACACATGTCTACAAAATTTTTCGCCATTTCCCGTGCTTGGTGATGAATAAAAACTCGTTTTTTTGTAACAGACCTTGATGAACTCGGATCAGTCATTATTAAAACCGAAAATAACACGCGGTTGCAACTTGAATATTAACGCGATACCCAGTAAACGTACGATAGCTGTCAAGGACAGCACAGCACTACACTGCAGGCGTGCGAGACGCGGGGTGCGGACGGCGGGGGGAGATGCTTCCGCCCCTCGTCTCAGGCCCCGACTGTATTCAACTCGCGCGCTATCTGTAGGTCTAGCTCAAGTCATTGAGGTGAGCCATAAATGTTACCTATTAGCATGTCTGGTCAGTCCCATATATTTTAGATTTCGTATAGACTTGACACAGACAGATGACGCTACAGGCATCATTTACACTGATTGAGAGATAAAACCGAATAAAAACGTTATTTTTTCACTTTTAAAAATTGCTTTTTTCATAAAATTTGTTATTTACGTCATTTCTTAGATAATTTATTCAATTTAGGTGAAAAACATGTTTATAAAATATTTTCTTCAGAAGCAAATCAAAATAATCTTTGTTTTAAAACCATGAATTTTACACAGATGGCGTATTATTACTAAGAAACAACTAACCTGTGCTTGTAGCGTCATCTTGTATTATTCCTGACAAACAGACTAAACTTTGCTGTAGTTCCGATTACTCACCACTGTCGCTGTTCTTGCGCGAGTTAAAGCAGTAACTTTTTAAGTATGGGCAGTGACCCTCTGTTGTACGTAGTATATTATTACTCTGTGCTATTAGTGATCAAGTTGACGAGGCCCATAGCAAATGTTTACCAAAAGGCTCTTGCATAAGAGAATTGCATTGGTTAGGAATTTTCTCCAAATAACTAAGAAAATAAAAATGTAGCATTTGCTAAACCGAACCTGACTAATCCACCACTGGAAGGTACAACTCCCTTAAAAACCCTCAATAAGCTTTCACCGTCAGCGTGCCGATCAGCAGCTGCCAGTTGCGCTGGTCGCAGTCACGCGGCACGGCGCTGTGTCGCCCTATACTGTAGGCTGGCGACTCACTGCAGCGCGGTAGTGTAGTCGAGCTGGTTGCTCCAGGCGAGCGCGAAGGCGTCGGACAGCAGCTGCACGCGCCCCAGCACCGGCACGGCCTCGTGCCCGCCGCCGGTCAGCGTGCCGATCAGCAGCTGCCAGTTGCGCTTGTCGTAGTTTACGCGGCACAACGCTGGGGGAAGGGGGAAGGAGGTGAGTTACGTTAAATGCATTTATTTGTATCTAATATCCGTTCTAACTAGCCGTTCAAGTCGGAGACCGCCGATACCCATCACGCTCTTGTCCCTTCGCCGCCGTGCAGCAAATCCTCAACCAAACCGTCCAAGGGCACCAGGCATACACTGTCAGTGCTGCGCCCATAGTCTCCAACGGGCGGTAAACGCCAAAGCCATAGCTCCCGGCGACTACGACCACGACCACGCACGCACCGATCATGTCGTAGTTGAACAGGACCCACTGCGCGGGCCCGGCGCCGTGCTCGAAGCGGAGCGGCGCGGCGGTGCCCTCCCGCTGCGCCAGCCACTGCAGCTGCGAGCGCGCTGTCTCGCCCTGGTACAGCACGCTCAGCGGCACCCACCACGAGGACGCCGACCGCGCGCCCAGCGACAGGAAACGTTTCTGCGACACATAATGCCTTCAATGACTTGTCTACCAGGTTTTATACAAATTATAGCTTGACTACCTAAATAAAGTCTTTGATGCTTCCATTTCGCTTTTAAGTTTTATTCTTTTTTATTAACAGAACTCACTCTGTCATCATAATCATGATTATAGATAAAAACGAGGCTACAGAAAAAACTTTACTTCACGATTTTCTAAAGTAATGTAGGTACTACTAATACTAATATAGGTATATATTTTTTGCTAGTTCTTTAAATTAAAATATTGTTTCTATTTTCGTGCTTACTAGAAATAAGGTTGTAAAATACTATACAGAGGGGGATGGAATCCTTGGACAATACTATAGTAGGTCACCGAAGAGGGAGGGACGTGAAGTAGTATGGGGACGTTTCCTCAATACTGTGGTCCGGTTACCTGTTTGACGGTGAGCGTGTTGCTCGCGTAGTCGCGCGTGACCGTCAGCAGCGGGTAGCCGGTCTGCGTGGTCCAGGTGTCCATGACCTGCTTGACGGTCACATTGCGCGCCAGCCCGCCATGCAGTTGGGTTGCCTGCGACAGCTCCGCCCACAGGTCGTCCTGCTCCGCGTTGCGGTACGAGTACTTCACCAGGTAGCTGGGAGTCAAGACATTTGCCATTCTCTCATTCGTGGATATTAAGGATTTTCTAAAACAGGTTGCTGGAAAAACAAAGTGCTTTTCGGTGAAAAGTATCTACAGATTAAAAATCTTTCTCTATTAGAATGTTAAATCATTTCAAATATTGTGCCGTGCGCGGCCGCTAGCGCGCCGGATTCGCACGGGTGGACATTGTTTTCTAACCTAACCTAACTTTTTCAAAATATTCTATAGCTTATGTTAAGCAAGGATAATTTATACTGATTGAGAGAAAAAACCGAATAAAAACGTCATTATTTCGCTTTAAAAAAAATTTTTTTTCATTAAATAAGTTATTTACGTAATTTCTTAGATAATTTATTCAATTTAGGTGAAAATATGTTTATAAAATATTTTCTTCAGAAGCAAACCAAAATAATCATTGTTTTAAAACCATGAATTTTACACACATGGTGTATTATTACTACAAGTAGAGGTTAATTGTTTCTTAAATAATTAATATAATACAAGATGGCGATCTTGTATTATTCCTGACAAACAGTCAAGTAGTTCCAATTACTCACCACTGTTGCTGTTCTTGCGCGAGTTATAGCAGTTACTTTTCAAGTATGGGCAGTGACCCTCTGTTGTACGTAGTATATTATTACTCTGTGCTTGCAACACATGCCGCTGCGAAGCCAAGCCAGCGATGGCACTAGCGTAAAAAGCTACAAATATACAGAGTGTTCCACGCAACCTGTAGCGGCGAAAGGCGGTGGTTAGGGGACACCCATATACCCATATATTAAACTCCCATTGTATGTTCTAAGTTTTTTTGTAGTTTTATAGATATGACCATTTTTGTGATTTTGGGTTTTAGTTGTAACTTTTTTTTTGTGTGATGTTTCTTAGATTTTTTTACCATGATCCAAAAATTGTCTGGTTCCCCTATTTCAGGGTTACGAAGGTCAGATCGGCAGTCACTTCAATGTAATTACCAGACAAGCTAAATTCTGGATCATGGTCTAAGCGGACCCCGTCTCCGCACGGGACATACCTCCCTCCGCATGGAATAAAATCAGTTTTTGATGAATAACTCCGCAATGGTTGGACGCACAAATTATTACTTAGCATGCACAATTACACGACGTCATACACTAAATATCTGCTAAACTTACAGTATGAAATTCGAACTTTTTCCGCCAGGGCAATACACACCTGAGCTGAGGCATATATTATTTAGGCCTACATTTATTTGTAACATAGCACATTTGTTTGTAAGTTGCCTAAAATAAATGATTTATTATCCGCCGGGACAGGTTGCACGAGACACGCTATATGTTACTAGTTACTGCCGCGAATTCAATCTTGATGTTACTCTTTTAAATATAAATAAAATTTGTTTCGAATTGTTTGTGCTAATGAATTATAACCATAAGCTATTTTATAATATTAGTGTAGCTAATAAGTCGTCATAAATGGGAATTTTATTCACTTATGTAGACCGTTCCTGAAGACCTCCTCGCCCATGATCATGTTCATCATACGGATGAGGATGGCGCCCTTGCCGTACGAGATGGCGTCAAACACCTCGTTGATGCGCTTCGGGTCGTCGATCGGCACGGACACCTGCGCACACATGACGTGACAGCTGAACAACACAGGTGGCATCCCTCGGACGGACGGCTACGAATAAAACTCAATATAGGCGGCAAATACGATGGCCCTCGGGGTTTCGAATCGTAGTAAATATTTAATGTAGGTAATATTTTTTTTCTTGAAAATAATAAAATATGTGCAATGTAAGTAGATAGGCGCGGTGCTTTCCAGTATGCGTAAGAAACTCATATCACAATACTTTGTATCAAATCATAGATCGAATAAACCCTCAAATCTAACATCTTGCAAAAAATACTGTTCAAGTAAGTTAAGTTTTATTTTGATTTGATTAGCTTTGTTGATTGTTGTTGGTAAGCTTTATTACATACGCATACACACATACTTAACATCACGCCCAAAATCCCCGAAGAGGTAGGCAGAGTCAAAGGGGCAGCAGGCTTCTTTAACCACATTTATTGAAAAACAAAACTAGGCTTGGTTAGATGGAAAATTGTGAATAGGCAGTGACAAGTAGCCAGCTTGTCGCCTACATAATCATAAACCCAAAACCCGATATAGGATTAGTCGCCGATTACGACATGCTATATATATAGGCAAGAACCACAATTGACACATTCTTTTTAAATCCCAAACCAACATCGGAGTAAAATCAAAAAGTGCCAACTCGCGCGCGCTCTCGAGTTTCGCGCTCGCCAATTGACGATTAACTCGAATAAGCTTAATTAACACTTAACAACGAACGGATCGGGGCCCAAAATAACAAGCATATGGCAGAAGCTATACCGAGATGTACTTACAGGATGCGAGGACTCGAGCGAGTCGAGGCTCAGCACAGTAAGGATGCGGATGACGGCGGCGGTCTTGTCGGCGTCCCAGGAGGGCTCGACGGCGGCCACGCCCAACGACCCCACGAACGATGCGAACCCCTCTTTCAGCCACAGGTCAGACCACCACTTCATCGTCACGAGGTTGCCGAACCATTGGTGGGCTAGCTCGTGGGCGATCACCTGCGGAAACAGTTGCAGTTTGAACATACTCGTACATACCACCACACCCACAACTCGAGACACGCGAGCAATCTGCTTAGTCAATATTTTGTCATCCATTACTTTCACATGTCCAAACCACCGGAGCATGCTTATTCTTGCCTTGACTCCAACGCCGTCTTTCTAACAGACTTCTTTCTAACGTCATTATTCCGAACGTAGTGAGCGATTCACCGCTGATTTTGCGCAGAGCACGCATCTCGACCGCGTTTACTCTACTCTCATATTCTTTCTGCCATACTGAACTCTCGCTTCCATACGTTAGCGTTGGAATTAGCACCGCATTGTGTATAGCTAGGCTTAAGACTTTACTGCCTAGAAGTTTCCCTAACGCTCCATTCACTTTTTTCTCTAAATTTACTCTTCTTTCGATATAAGCGGAGTATTTTCCGTCCCTGCTAAATGCACATCCTTTTCATTCACTTATTCCAGCACTACATTATCAACCGTTATTCTTGTATCGGGTTTCGTCTCTCTTAAACACCATAATCTTTGTTTTCTTCGTATTCAATTGTAAGCTTTAGATCATCTTTAAACGTTGTGACTAGTTGTTGGAGATCCAATTACTGACTCTGCTAAAAGTACGACATGGTCCACGTTAAGCAAATAGTTCACAACTAAGTTACCCTTACGCACTCCAACATTTATAGATCTAATCCTCTGGAGACAATTGTCCAGTTATAGGACAAACAACAGTCCTATCTGACGCCAATATTGATGTCAAACCGGGGCGACAGGCTACCCTCTACCTACAGTCAGCTACCACAGCTGTACAGTCCATGTAGGTACTGCACGAAGCAATGCGTGGTTAATCCCACATCTAGGTAATATGTCCCAGAGATCCTTTTGTACAACCCTGTTTTAGAAGCCTTTTCCAGAACCACAAACCGCAAAAAACCTTCCGGCTTTTGGCCAGATGCTTTTCCACAATGTTGCGAAGAGAGAAGATTCGTGCATTCGCGCATCCGTGTGGGAGGCACAGGGATCGCCCTGTGCCTGTTGCTGAGATATTTAGTGTTACTTAAATGAGAAACGTTTACAAGCGAATGAACGTTTCCTATTATTATTTTGAATAATAAACGTTTAAAAAAAAATTAAGTGTTAGGACAATATATTCCTTTAAAGTTAAGTTTCGCCGGACCCCTCACCTCTCCAACCCTCTCCTTGTTGAGGAACGAGGACTGCGCCTTATCGTAGAGCAGTGCCGTCTCCCTGTAGGTGATGAGGCCCCAGTTCTCCATGGCGCCGGCTGAGAAGTCCGGGATAGCGATCATGTCCTGCTTTGGCAGCGGGAACGGCACAGAGAAGAACTTCTCGAAATGGTCCAGCACTCGGGGGCCGATATTGGCCGCATACGCCGTCTGGGACAAAAAGACTTACATTAACGAGGTTTTTCAATTTTGCCTTTCCCAATAAGTGATCCTCAGATCCCCAGATACTATCAAGCCCGTAATCCTCGAAGGAATAGTCAAATCCACAGAACAAAAACCTATTTAGACCACATTTAGCCACAAATAAATTTAGTTGGGATAGGTAGATGGAAAATTGCGAACTTTATTGCCTGTTTGTATAAATTCATATTTAAATTTACTTTGATTGTAAAATATATATTAGTAAAAACGTTTTCAATATTTTTTTAGTTTAAGATTAAAGCTAACTGACGGAACTATTCTGATATTTTTTATCTAGGAAATACCCTATTACAGGAAAGTAAAATTTTCTGATAAAAAAATAGGTAAGTTAGAAAGAGCCCTTAAAATGTGCAATGCTTAAGGACTCTGTGCATATATAACGCATAGCAATGTGCCTTATGTAGTAGTTACACGAGTCCCTAAGAGTCTTTAGTCCCGATTAGAGTCATTTCTAGCCACCCACCTGGTCAATGGCATCACTCCGGGACCAGATCCGGAACTTAGTGGTGGACAGGCCGGCGGGGCTCTCCACGTGCTTGAAGGTGGACACCACGAACGCGACCAGGTACGTCGACATCGGCACGGAGTTCAGGAACTCGTCCCACACGAATTCGGACTTGCTTTTCCTGTGACATATTGTTCCGATAAACAAGTACATTGTGCACACTCATGAACGTCCGCAGCTGCCACTAGTGGGGTCAAACTCACTTGAATTTCTGTACTATCTTTTTCCAAGGCCAGTGTGACTCCACTGCGCTGAAACAAACAACAATTAGTTAACAACTGAAATGAAATTATTTATTTCTGCAACAAATTCTACGTACCTTGACGTGAACGGCCTGATGAGAAGAGGTGCCGGCGGCCGCAAGAAAACGCAACAAAGAACATTTTTTTTTTATCTTTTACTTATCTCTAATAAATAAATAAATAATAAATCTTTCAGACTGACACACCAATTCCCTAGTTCCAAACTAAGCTGATGCTTGTACTATGGATACTAGGTGAACGGATAGACATACTTAAATACGTATATAAATATCCATGACTCGAGTACAAATGTCCATGTTCATCACACGAAAAATTTGCCCCTAGCGGGATTCGAACCCGCGACCCTTGGTTTCGTGGCTAGGGTCTCTGACCACTCGACCACGGGCCAGTCAATATGTGGCACATTAAAATATCATGATTAAAAACTTCATTGTGCATTCGAGCAGATTACTTGTCCGAAAATGTTTATCTTATCAAACACTAGGAGTCTACCCCGGCTACGCACAGATAGACATATATCTTTTCCGAAGTTATTTTATTGACATGCCATCGAGGACTTTTTTGTAGGCATATACCTATAAGATAATGTACGTTTAATTGTGTTAATCCTTTTTTTATATTTTTATTTTTACTTTTTACAGCTTTCCATCCAATCCAGCCCACTGTCCCATGTTGTTCTGGGACTTAAAAAGAATATGCCAACTGTGGTTCTTGCCTAGCATGTCGTAAAAGGCGACTAATGGTATATCGGGTTTTGGGTGTGTGATTATGTAGGCGACAGGTTAGCCGCTTGTCACTGCTTTTCCACAATTTTCCATCTAACCCAGGCCGGCTTTATTTTTGGCTGAATGTAGTTGAAGGGGCATGCTGCCCCTTTGACTCTGCCTACCCCTTCGGGGATTATGGGCGTATTTTTACTTTTAACTAGCTTGTAAAATTATAAGAAAACATTTTTATCGCTTGTATAACTTTACCGCAAGACCCAGCGTATACTATGTTCGCATCTGTTAGCGTCAATGCAACTGAGGCGAGAAGGTATAAAACTACCTGCCGAGATACAGCTTATTACTAGTTCGGTGGGTTAGCGGAAATATTATATTCGATGCTCAGTTACCTATAATTTACGCACTTCCACGGCAGTTGCGTGAATTATTGAAGAATTTTGCTTAATGCTGAGCTAATGTGTCACGGAGCGGCCCGGTCGAATCACGGCGATACGAAATTAATTTCGTTGCGCATTATTTTGATTTTACTATAATCTCCTAACGCATTCATTTATTTTGCATAAAGTAAAGGGAAAAAAAATCTTCATGAATGCTCTAGCCTTCTAATGTATTTAAAGTGATAAGGATTAATACCGTGCTTGCGTAAATAGTTTTCCAATTACCGCTATATAATTGCCCATTTATTTAAATATTAAAATGGATATAGTATGTTATCTTAAAAAGATAGACATATGTCATCGCGGACTTCTCTGTAGACGTATATAAGATACACATTTTCAACATACATTATTTTGTTATATCTCAAAGGGTTTAGGCAGCGTTTTTGTTGAAAGCTCTCAGACGGCTTACTTTTTTCGACACCTCCAACATAAAGGCATTGCCTGTAGTGTAGTATGTGATTAGTGGCGTATGTGTGAGTTTGGCTTCATCGGTTCTCATACTAATTTCATGACATGCTTGATTTAATTACCAAATTACATTGTGTCTGATAATATATCATTAAGCTAACAATAAGTTACAGATAGCGCGCGAGTTATATGCAGAGCTCAGCAATGTGATGTGACCTTATTAGAATTAATGATGACAATATGTCGATAAATTTCAAAATCGTTTTAGTTTTAGAAAAATAACAAGAAAATAACTATCACACATTTTTTTTAATTCACACATAGAAATCAAATAAAAAAGTTACAATTTATTCAGTATCAGATTCAGAGGGCGAACAAAGAGGCCCTTTTTTGGCTTCATTTTGAATTGCAGCCAATGATCTCTTCGATAGTCCAGTGTAACGGCTTGCTCGATCGTAAGCATTATGAAGAATGTCAATGTTGTTCTGCCTTTCTTCAATACACATGTCTAGACAATTTTTCGCCATTTCCCTTGCTTGGTGATGAATAAAAAATCGTTTTTTTGTAACAGAACTTGATGAACTCGGATCAGTCATTATTAAAAACGAAAATAACACGCGGCTGCAACTTGAATATTAACGCGATAACACAGTAAACGTATGATAGCTGTCAAGGACAGCACAGCACTACACTGCAGGCGTGCGAGACGCGGGGTGCGGACGGCGGGGGGAGATGCTTCCGCCCCTCGTCTCAGGCCCCGACTGCATTCAACTCGCACGCTTTCTGTACATGGATCAGTAACAATAAGTTGCACCCACAAACCTTATACCACTACAGAGATCCCAAAACAAAGTCATTAAAGCTTTATTTCAATATCCCTTTCACACACTAACTTATCAAATATATAAAAAAACTAAAATATTCAATTTATCCCAATTATATAAATTCAACACATGCATTTTGGTAAAAAAAAAAACACAAATTCAATTAAAAGTACATACATAAAATTGCATATAAAAAGTAACCCTCACAACCTCCGAAACAAAATTACAGTACAATTATTAGCGCCTAGAACTAATTATGGAAAGACGACAGTACTGTTTGAGGGAGCGCAGCTATTCAATGAGCTACCAAACACCATAAAAGAGTGTGAAAGCGTAAATATGTTTAAAAATAAGCTAAAATTGTATTTAGAGTCGAATTCCGGATAATTATTTTATTACATTAAGTTAAATTTATATCTAATTGTAAATGAAATGTAATTTCGTAGGAGAATAAAGATCTTTTAGACCTAAACCTAAGTTACATACTTGTAGAACATAAACACAGCTACAAAAAAGTATTTCATAATTTTTTTTATATTTTTCATAGCTAAATAATGTACACAACCACCTTTACGAAGATTGCGGGCGTGATAATTAATCTATACTTATAATAAATCTGTAGAGAGGTCAATTCTGTACATAAAATATATTTTCGAAATAACTATCAGGGGGTGATTAGTGATCGATACTGATGCCAAAAATGCAATCAGTAAAATTTTTGTCTGTCTGTCTGTCTGTATGTTCCTTATAGAAACAAAAACTACTCGACGAATTTTAACGAAACTTGATACAATTATTCTTCATACTCCTGGGCAGGTTATAGTATACTTTTCATCACGCTACAATCAATAGGAGCAGAGTAGTGAAGGGAAATGTTGGGAAAACGGGAGAAGTTACTCCATTTTTTAAGCTTCCGTCGCGTGTGCAGCCTTAATGGTTAAAGTTACATAGAAATCATGTATGACGGAAATAATCTTTATAATATTAACCATAAACGCGGGTGACTCCGCTGGCACAGCTAGTATAATATAATACAATAGTTGTATATGGCCAGACCGGCCCTGGGTACTCACTTCTGCTCCGAGCTGGTCTTCAGAGGCATGTTGGAGACGGCTGTGAAGGCCTTGTTGTGGCCGATGGTGAGACGGAACGTCGCCTTGTACAAGGGCTCGTCGAAGCACGGGAACCCTTTACGCGCATACAGGGGCTCGAAGTGGGAAGTTATCAGGTACCTGGAAGACCGCAACAACTTGACCGAATAATATGATTTATGGTCCAATAAATATCCCGATGCCCGTATTTCTTGCTTGGGAACAGGTGCCACCTTGGGGGACTGGTCTGCTCTTGTCTGGTTAATTTATGCCTAAATATTTTAAACATCGTTATTTTATATTTTGGTGTCTGACTAGCCGACTTCATGGTTCAGTTGCAAATATGATCTATACACCCTTGTAAAATATGTTGTTGAATAGAGTAACTACCGAGTTTGCCGGTTTCTTCTCGGTAGAAGCAACATTCCGAACCGGTAGAAGATTCATAATTATTAGTTGATTTTCCTATTGAATTGACGATTTATAAGTGTTTGTTTCATACCTATATAGCTAAAGAGTGTTTTGACTTTGACTTGACTTTTACTTTATTTATAATGAGCAATTGCGCTGGTCTATTTTTTGTAGAAAAACTAGTTATTGCGCCGACTCGACCTGCGTGCAATCAAATTCTGATACATAAAGATTCTTTCGTGGGTTCCGAGGGTTCATTAATTCAATACCTATTTTTTCGGGAAGTAAATTGGCCTATTACCGAGTTACCTTACAATTTATAGTATTAGTAAGGATATATTCATGATCCGGCTAGTTCTATGAGAGTAAACATTCGTGTGATGTAAACCTACTTGTGTTTAATCTATATCTAAATATAAATATTTAAATACATGTAAGTATGATATACGTAACACAAGTGCTTATGCTACTTAACTTACCTTACCTTAACTTACGTGACAGGACGTCTAAGTAGATAGGCTTATCTACTTAGACGTCCTGTCACGGCACCACGATCGCCTTAAGGAAATATCCTACATATAGTGATAGGAGGGGGAAGAAGCTTTGGAGCCAGAAGGAAATAGAAAATCGTACTTACTCTTTCGCGTTAGTCATCATGTTGTTATAGCTGCTGATGTACACTCCGTTGAGTCCCAGCTTCAGATTACCATAGAACGGAATGGTCAGCGTGTAGTTGCGGTGCGCCTGCAGGTCCTGGCCCAGGGCCACCATCAGGAAGTTGTACTTGCTGTCCATCTCCACGCCGGTGACGCGAGCCCCCTCCAGGGTCACGTCCTCAGGGTTCACGCGGAAGTCTTGCGCGTGGAGGACTATCTTTGACGTCGGTTCGACGGCAGTCAGCTGGAATGAAGGAGTTGAGATTAGAATGTAACTTAATAGTAACGACACGAGCCTCTCATGAGGGGTGATAGTTCCGTACTTTTGGATTTGACAGAGCTATATACGGATTTATACCATTTGCTCGGCGGCGATGTTTGAAAACATGAAGGCAGAAATCTAATACATGCAAAATATTATTCTAGCCGACTATAGAAGAAGCTATAATTTTTGCGCGTGATTGTCACTCTTAAAAAATAAACACAAGTGACAGTGACAAGCAACGAGCCATATCCTATGGGACCATGCGGAATTGTAGCGCGCTCGCCAAGCCGGCGTGTTGTGGGGCCGACTAGGGTCCCCGCCTAACCACGTGTCGTTGTAAAACCAGTAAAACACGACAGCAGTGCTGGTTTTATGGAAAGAAAATAAGACACAAAAAAAAAAACAGAAAAGTCATGGTGTGTCTAAACGGCGCCCGCTTAGCACCTGCCACCACTTACAGTACTCAACGAGCGAGGAAAGATACACGCCGGAAGAAAGCAGATGTGTTATGGTGGAACCTAAGGTCGCGTGGTTAGTCGGAGTTACTAAGCTTTTATGATATTGTGGTAGTAAGGATAGTGGTCATGTGGACCATAAAGTAGTCACGCATGGCTCTCAGCATGAGAGCCGGCCTGAACCGCCAAGTACCACACATAATCAGTTCCCCAGGCTCACCAGTATGTCCACGACGCCGTAGAAGCTGAAGTTGGTGGCGGGGTCCAGGTCGTAAAGCAGGTTGATGTCGTAGTGCGCGGGGCGCACGGTCCCCGGCAGTAGGTACTCCGCCGCTGAGGCCAGCGACAGCGCTGATGCCACCAGTGCGCACCACCACATGATGATGACACTGCGCAATTTTAACATTGTATTATTTAGACCAGTGCACGTACTTTGACACTTATATCGATTGGAGTAATAGCGAAGTCCCGTGCTTAGACGGGGTCCGTTTAGACCATGATCCAGGATTTAGCGAGTCTGGTAATTACATTGAAGCGACTGCCGATCTGACTTTCGTAATTCTAAGATAGGGGAACTAAAAAATTTTTGGATCATGGTTACAAATCCAAAGTTGTTTTGAATTTGCAGGTTTTATCACGATGTTTTCCCTCACCGTCTAGCTAGTGGTATGAATGAATACGTACATAGATTTGAAAAATCCAGAGGTATGTGCCCAGATTTGAATCCGCACTCCTCGGTTAAGAGGCGTGTGTCTTTACCATTGAGCTACCACCGCTCTAATGTAAATCCTCGTACAAGTACCTACACATTATTCGGCTCCTATGAGATAAGGCAACACGGGGTAATGATAATGCGCAATACACACCAAGGCCGCCGGCCCATGTCAGCGTCTTTCGGTCGGTGGGCTTGTTGGCGGCTTCACTCGTTGTGTAGCGTGAGTGCCGCCCGGCAACTGAGCGCTTGCATACAAGACGCCGACATGTCGCGCGGGCTCATGTCTGTCAACATCATAATTATTTGCATTCAGATATTCGCCGGGTTGTGTCGGCGGCGGGCTGTGTCGTCCGCTCGGCGGCTTTGGTGTGAATTAGGCTTTTAGGAACATTACGCATTTACCATACCTGGCTTTTGCAGTCATTAAAATTTAAGAAGATTATGCGGTCAGAGGGTAGCCTTCATTGTAACATTTAATAACGTAGTATAATAAACGCCTCACTTTAAAAATGTATTTAGAAAATATAAACTCATTGTTTGCTAAAAGCCTCAAAACGTAAAAGTCGTAACCTATACCAAAATCCAACAAATTATTTGCCTTGAAATAAACCATAAACTATCAAATTCAAATACGGTCAAAATTCTATCAGTTGTCAAGAACATAAAAGACAAATTATCTTTACAATGCAGACTTTTTGAATAAATTAAAATATTTACGGGAGTGCATAGCACAGGCCGTCTATTTTATCCCTATATCCAGCTGCTATGATAGACTTAGATAGACAGCCTTTATGCATGCCAATCATTATCCTATACTAGGAAGACGGTGTAGCGACTTGTTGGTAGTATGTCGATCGGTTACCAAACTCGGATTCTCCAGTAGTCACAAAATATCGCTCTCTGCAGATTGCCAATACTAATGTCACACGTATATTTATGCTGACGGCACAGTGCTACTGGCTGCTTCAGTCAGAGCTTGTGGCCTCAAACACAACTCAAAGAATGAGCTGCTTATATTTAATTCTGGGAAACAGAAACGGAGAGTGCCTGAAGTTGTGCTTGAAGAAGTAACATTCAACACAGTGTCAATAAGAGACATATTTACAGAGATTAAGGGTTGCAAACGTAACTGGCGTTCAGAGTTAATAATAATAATAATAATAAATTCTCCATACTGACACACCAATTCCCTAGTTCCAAACTAAGCCTATGCTTGTGCTATGGATACTAGGTGAACGGATAGACATACCTAAATACGTTTATAAACATCCATGACTCGAGTACAAATGTCCATGTTCATCACACGTAACATTTGCCCCTAGCGGGATTCGAACCCGCGACCCTTGGTTTCGTGGCCAGGGTCTCTAACCACTCGACCAACGAGCCAGTCAAGTCAAGTCAGTTATACTCGTAATAATGATATAAGTAAGGAACTTGAGATATGATAAATCCCCGTTAGGACAGCTAGTATCTTCAAATAAAACACAGTTACCATAAAGGCCATATAATGAAAAAATTACAAATATTACTGTGGCATAATCGAGCTCCATTCCGCTGCTGCTGCTGGGCCCCTGCCGGAGGGGGCTCTTAACAAGTACTCTGTAAATATATATATTAAAAAGACAATATAAATAAAACTAATTTGTCTGTACCTCCGCCAGTGTTTATTTGACAAATAAATAAAAAAATATGTCAAATATTTTTGTATGTTTTATCTGGCGGAATAAATATAATTCCGTATGCCGGTCCCCTATTGTACTTTATACTTTTTAAGAAAAATAAAGTAGATACGCGAAAAATATTTTATTTCGCACAATTTAATTTCTATAGGATAAATTTTACGTATACCCAATATACAAAAAATATATATGTCGGCTTTTAATGCAACAATATTTTGAAAAAAATTACGGCCGTTAATAAGGTTAATTAGCAGAGATACTTAATTACTTGTTAAAAGTCGATAAAAGTAATGTATTTTATATTTTTGAGCAAAAAATAATTCGTACTTTAATTTGACAGAATTATCTTTTTTTTTCTACCTTTAATATGAAATAAATGTACTTTATTTGCACAAAAAAATGTGTGTGCGAGTAGGTACTGTGGCGAATTGCGATACTTAGTTCATGAAACGGAACGCAATAGTTTTTCAGAGAAAAAAGGTTGGTAGCACTGACAGATAGCAATGGCGGCAAAGTAAAACAAAAAAGAAGCCGCCGAAGTGAAAACGTGAGTGAAACAGTGAGTTTATTATGAGATATATCGCAATGATTGCAGCATATGTGGTAAGTGCTTAGGTACTAATTATTATCTAGAGTATAATTAAAGTAATCACGAATAGTGAATTCTGATGGAAAGGGAATGGCTAAAAGGGGGTGATGGCCATTCAAGAGACAAGAGGTCCCTGCAAAGCTATCAAATTCAAATTCAAAATATCTATATTTATAGGGCTTTAACAAATTTGTAAACTTAATTAATATTTACATAGACTATATAGATATCACTGCAGGTGAACACTTCATTATGAAGTTAACCATAAATCCTTGTCATTGAGGTAATCTTGTATCTTGTAATAACCCTAACTCATTAAAAATTATATAATATAAAAGTAATTTGAACTTAAGTATGTATGGGTAATGTTATAATACTTTGTGGTAGATTATTAAACGTTTTAATATTTAGACCAATAAATTAATTATCACTCTTTTGGAGTCTATGAATAGGAACAGCAATCTTGTGTTTATTTCTAGTATTAAAACTATGAGAGTTATCATCTCAGAGTTGTTCTCAACTCTAGATAGATTCTAGATATCAATCTAGAATCTATTTATAGTCGGGCAACGTGTAATGTTATGTTAATATTAAACGATTAATTATGATTTTATGTGTATGTATTGGCGAGATATCTAGATAGTAATTATCGGTCATAGTTCAGTTCGTTCAACTTAAAACAGCAAAATCTAAAGCAGCGCCCTGCAGGGGGGGCTCCGAATACTCCTGAGGTATCCCTGCCTGTCGTAGGAGGCGACTAAAAGGGCCTTTGGGGTCGTGGGGGTTAGGGGGGTGGGCCCTCTGGCCCTCAATCGTCCCCGGAGAAGCCGACTGCAGGTGTTACACCCGGTCCGTCAGGATAGGGTACACAGCTGTCTATGTGGTCGTGAAACACCACCCTAGGTGTTCTGGGGGAGAATACCACTCCCTCGAGATGGGCCGCCAGGCGGCAGCGCGCGCTGCGTAGACTTTACGAGATGAATCCCGACAGTGGGGATCCCGTTGGTTTTGCGTTAGCGCCCGAAGAACGACAGCCTTGAGGTTTAGTCGGTAGGGTCTCCGGAGTTTGCTACCGGTTTCGAGCCCGACTCACCCTTTTAGTATTATGTGTTCTTTTTTTTGTATATTGACTATTTATAAGTGCTTTCTTGAAGCCTATATAAATAAAGATATTTTGAATTTGAATTTGAATTTGATGTTCGTCGTCGTCTCTCGGCTGTACGCCGTCTCCCGCCTCCGAGCAGTCTACGGCGTCCCACGACACGCGTACAAACTCTTCCGCCATTTATCTGCGCCACAGAACGGCAAGATGGCGCACGTGCGGAAGTGTTAGTGTGTAAAGTGCGTCCGTTACCGTAGCCTCTCCGACGTAGCACAGTCGATATTGTGTACGGGTTGTTAAATAGCCGTATTATGAAAAACGTATACCGCATTAATCAGTATAATGTTTAGATGTTTTAATAGATAAGTTTTGTTAGTATAGCGGGAAAGGCGCCTTAACTAACAGTCATTTGAAACGCGGTTTTCGTCCATGAGCGGAGTGAAAACGCGTGCGCGCGCAGTCCTGACGCTATGTCCTCCGGTAAAACCATAGATTTAGATTTTTTTGGCAATCTATGGGTAAAACCATAGATTTAGAATTTTTTGGCAATCTATGGGTAAAACGTAGGTAGGTTGTGGTAGGTAGTAAGCAGAGATGTAACTTATTTAAGATAGGTACAATTATCTGAAATACAGATACAAGATACAAAATACGTATTTGTAACTATTAAACTTTTTTTTAGTTAATTTTGTATTTAAATACTTTTTTTGGTAGGTAGGTATCTTAGTATTTTGTAGATAAGTACTATGTTTGCTAAAAACTGATTCTATTGTGTCATCTTGTGACATTCAATAATCATTGCCGTAGGTGGATAAAACTGAACGCGCTATTGAATCTTCAGTCTTTTAGGGCCAAATTGTTAGGTGGTGTGACAATTACTTCTTTCTAAAAAATGTTATCGGCTATGCCCCTTGACTCGTGTTATTTTTAATTAACCGACTTCAAAAAAGGAGGAGGTTCTCAATTCGTCTGTATGTATAATATTTTTTTTTTAATGTATGTTCACCGATATTTCCGTCAATTAATTATAGATTTCAAAAATTTTTTTTTTTGATATAATTCACTTCTCAGGTGGTCCCATGATAAGGAAGCCAGGATCTGATGGTGCCATCCTTGAGAAATCGATGGGAACCTTCGAAAATCGTTGAGGCGACTAGTGCGTTTGAATTTTTTTCATTAAGTATTTTAAAGTACTACAATTAAATGAAGGTCTGGAGTCGATCTGATCATGGAGCCAAAAGACAGTCGAGGGAACTCAACAATTTACAGTTACCTTGTATTTCGCTTTGATTAATTTGTATTGATGAGGACTTTACACCTAGACGGCGTGCGACCATCATTAGTGGTCTGATAATGAAGACGAAGAACAGTCAAGGGAACTCCTTAACGGTTTACAGTAATTCCCTTTTGTTGGGCTTACATCATACGGTTCAATATGCCTAAATGTTCAGTTCGTACAGGTTAGGTCTATCCATCACTTAAAATCGTAAAATAAAATAATTTTAACAAAAAAAAACCGACTTTAAAAACTAACCTATTAAAAGTAAACAATAAATTTTCTTAGGCCAAAGTAATACGTATTTTAATACTTACTAGCTGTGCCAGTGGTGTCACCCGCCCGTTTATGGTTAATATTATATAGACTTTTACCGTCATACATGATTTCTATGTAACTTTAACCATTAAGGCTGCACGCGCTTAAAAATGGAGTAACTTTTTCCGTTTTCCCAACATTTCCCTTCACTACTCTGCTCCTATTTATTGTAGCGTGATGAAAAGTATACTATAACCTGACCAGGAGTATGAAGAATAATTGTACCAAGTTTCGTTAAAATCCGTCGAGTAGTTTTTTGTTTCTATAAGGAACATACAGACAGACTGACAGACAGACAGACAAAAATTTTACGGATTGCATTTTTGGCATCAGTATCGATCGCTAATCACCCCCTGATAGTTATTTTGAAAATATATTTCATGTACAGAATTGACCTCTCTACAGATTAATTATAAGTATAGATAAATTTGAAGTCGTTGCCAAGTTAAACAATGACTTGGTACAATTGAAGCTAATATTATAACCGAAAGGTATCTTTTGAGTGATACCTAATTGTGTACCTATACCAATTTAAGCATTTACTTGCGGTGCCAAGTCCAAAACCTCAAATTTATAATTATAACGGGAGAATGATTTTCTATTTCGTTATTATCCTCCATGCTGATTGACAGCTATCATATGTGCGTTACGACGGGTAATATTTTACATCCTAAATCTATGGGTTCGATAATCAAGGTTATTTTAATTACACTCGATAATTAGCACTGATGACTGATACTTTGGTACTAGGAAACCTAGGAACGCGTGACGGTTTTCAGACGTGTTCACTGCTCGGTGGTCGTACGCAAAGTGAGCTCAAGTATTAAAGTATTAACAAGTAACACAAGTATTCAAATACGTAATTCTTTGGCCTAAGCAAATTTATTTTTTACTTTTATTAGGTTCGTTTTTGAAGTCGGTTTTTTTTTATTCCGCATAAACGTCTGTGTTTAAGGGCCTCTGTTGCAAGTGCCGAAAACAGGATCTACTGGCAGCACCGCTGACTTAGAAACATTGCAATACTTAAATAATAAAGATACCAGTTTGAATGCTTATCCAACAATAAAAAAAATATTTTTCAAATACAATACTTTATTTAAGGTATCCTGTACATCACTAGTACCTAGTAAGTTACGTTGTAGTCTATGTTAAAGTTACGGTCATATCACGAATGATTGTTGTAATTCGCGTCTTAGACGTGATAAGAATTAAGTCGACGTAAAGTTGAATAGTACGTCAGACGTAACTAATTCTATTCGTTGTTACGGTTTGCGGCCAACCAGGGGTCATCAGGTCGAAGTGTCATCAATGCAACCCGAATAGTTGTAGTAATATAGTAGTAAGTCGGTTATAGATTGGTATTTCAATAGTACCACCGTGAATAAGTAAAACGTGCAACCACAGGACCGTTTGCAGGTATAGGTAGGTAGAAGTACGTACATTCTTCGTGAGTCTTTTATATTTATTTTTAATTAGTACAGAAGTAATAATTATAATCGTTTAATGAAAAACTGACTGGCTCGATGGCGCATTCGGTAGTGACCCTGCCCTATGCGCCAAGAGTTGTGGGTTCGATTCCCACCCAGGACAAACATTTGTATGATGAATACTTGTGTTTGTTCTGTGTCTGGGTGTTAATATCCAATATTTAAGTATATATTTGTAATACCACTGTTGATTCTGATATCCGTAACACAAGTGCTTAAGCTACTTACCTCGGAGTCGGATCAATGTATGTGATGTAGTCGGATATTTAATGAAAAAGTAAAAAAAAAAATTTAGGGTGTAAATGTTTATTTAACAGATATTTCTTTTCTCTCTGTACTTGGAGGTGTTGGAAGAACGATCAGATGTGAATTCCGGTTACACGCGTTTCCGAGTTTTAGAGTGGATAAACGGAATAAGCAGCCGCTCACTGCGTACTTATAAATAAATCTAAAGATACTGACTATAATATCGCAGCTCCGCCCGGATGAAATTCTATCTGTAACTTACAGAAACATCTGTAAGTTTACCAAATTTAAGTAAGTAGCTATACACTAGGGAAGTGGCGTGAAGTTTAGTTAGTTAGGTATACACTATCGGTTAAGTAATTTATACGTGACACTGACATTAAAGATATCAGTAAGGAATGGAAAATAACCGCTGTGCAAACAGTCAGCACAGCAGCTAGCCGTAAATAAAATACAGATGTCATAATCGCCATATAATGAGAAAATTAAAAAAATAAAGGCCATATATTACAAATATTATTGTGGCATAATCGAGTTCCAATCCGTTGTTGCTGCTGCGGGGCCCCTGCCGGAGAGGGCTCGAGTCGTCCTCGGAGCTGAAATAAAGGTGGGGTCAGCGAAATGTGAAAAAAGGAATATCAGGGACAGGGCACAGAAATAGAAATAGAAATAAGTACCTTTATTCATGTAGGCTCCACAAAAGCACTTATGAATAGTCATAATAGTACAAAAAGTAATTCTACCGCCAGGTTCAGAACGTTGATTATACTCAAAAGAACCGGCAAGAAACTCTGTAGTTACTCTTTTAAATCGCCATGTATAAAAAAGAGCTCAGACTGTAGATTCCTATCATTTAAAAAATCTTCATTTCTATAGTAGCCTTTTTTCATGAAAACTGTTTTCATATGCGATTTGAATGTATGAACAGGCATTTGAATTACTTTATCTGGTAACTTATTAAGTAATTAATGCTAAGCCCCATAAAATAATTACTGCTTTTATGAAGTCGATGTGGAACGACAAGCCTGTGTTTATGGCTGGTATTCAAACTATAATAATGGTCAGATTTTTTGGAAAAGAGATTAAAGTTCTTGCGTACATACATAATACAATCAAAAATGTATTGAGATGCTACAGTTAATATATTGGCTTCCTAAATACCTCCCTAAGCGAATCCCTTGGTTTAAGGCCATGTAAGGCGCGGATAGCCCGCTTCTGCAATACAAATACATATTGTACGTCAGCAGCAGACCCCCACATCAGAAGCCCGTACGACATTACGCTGTTATGTAGCCAAAATAAACCAATCTTGCAGTTCCAAAATCAGTCAGATTCCGTTTTTTTTAACGGCATATGCTGCTAAGTTAAGTTTTCCTGCTAGAGCAGCAATATGATGGCCCCGATGCAGTTTAGAATCAATGGTAATGCCCAGAAATACTGTTGAGTGAACTATTTCAATAGGTTCATCACCCACGTTTAAATTAATATTTGATTGCTTAACATTAGGCATTGTAAACTTAACACATTTAGCTTTACCTACTAGCATTTAAAAGAAGGTTTTTAATCGTGAAGCAATGTAGTACGTGAAAGAGAGAGTATTATTTACGTCGTCATCATTAGAGTGCTGTCTGTCAACTTTAGAAATCAGAGAGGTGACATCAGCAAACAACACTAACTTACACAGATCTTTGGTATAGTATGGAAGATCATTTATATAAATAAAAAAAAGCAAAAGCCCCAATATTGAGCCCTGTCGCACTGCCATGGATAGAGGAGCACCAGAAGAATCAGTTTCATTAATATTTACCCTTTGTATCCTGTTAGATAAATATGATCGGAGTAGAACAAGTGAGCTACCCGTAACACCGTAATGCCGTAACTTCATCAGCAGCGTCTGGTGATCAACGCAATCAAAAGCTTTAGATAGATCGCAGAAGACTCGAATAGCGTCCCGCTTGCTCTCCCAAGGATAAATATATGTTTGATGAGAGCTACGCCCGCATCAGTGGTAGATTTCCCATTTGAGAACCGTAATTGATTGTGATGTAACAGTTGTTATTTTCTAAATAGGATGACAGTTGCCTTAAAACATGCACATGCCAGTGCTCATTTGTAACTACGGGTGCGCACACAGGAGCTTTTGAGGGCCACCGCGGAGGCCCTGTGGCTTGGCTTACGCGGAGAACTTGCGCAGCTGGTCGACGACGGCGCGCCGGTTGCGGGTGAACCAGTCGATGTTGACGGAGGCCTTCTCGATAGCTTGCTGCACCGCCAGTTTCGCGTCCTCCAGGTAGTGCGCGTTCTTGCCGTACCACACCATGAACTGAGGGGAGACGACGATCACAATGTTATTGGTTTAGCAAATTTACTTACCTTCACTCAAAATTAAACTTGAGTTGGGTTCGAAGGAATATTATGAAAAAGTACCATGAATAGCACCTTCCTCCTTTCGGCGGTATATCTATCATGGGAGAGGTCTAATGAGTAGATAATGATGTACTGATAAATAAACTTGAACTCAAGGTCTGCTAACATCAGTCATATGACAAGTTTCAGAGATATTAAGGTTACCTCATCTAAATCCTTCTGTGTGGTAAAGTGTTCCAGCAGTGTCGTAATTATAACACCCAGCTGCCTGCCCGGTGCGTGGAACCTACACACCCATGGAAGAAACATTTATTAAGCTATTGATGTCCTAATAATTTTTTACGGTTTTTTTTTTGTTTTCGCTTATAATTTAATATTTTCTTTAAAAGAATTGCTAATCCTGTGAGTCATGTATGAACAAATTCTTATAATTATGATTTTGCTGTATATACAATAATAGTCATCTGGTCTAGTAGGCCCCTGTTGTAGTTTTTTTTTATAATAACAAACTAATTTGGTCGGACAACTTTGTACAGGCTGAAAACGTCATTACTAAGAATCACCTTACATAATGAATTGAATAACTATTTGATTCATGTGATTTGTATAAATACCTACTTGAATAAAATAAAACCGATAACTAAAATAACTAAATTGACGCAGCGACCAAAAGTGAGTCTTGGCGTCCTATATTTAGAGCCTTATTTCGGTGTATCCTGCGCTAACAAGTTTTTATATATTTTTTTTTCTTTCGACTTGTTCCTACTACACATACCGATAGTGATTAACGATTACAAAACCTTTAACCCAGGCCCGACAGAAACGAAACATATCTCATTATTTTGTTGTATATATTGTGTATTGTTAAATTACATATATTTTATATTCGAAATCAATGGCCAACACCGAAAAATATTGCCGTATGTTTTTGTTCAGGCGATACACTAAAACAATACAAAACGCCTATATATTATCTATAAAATTCGTATATGTATGTAATTAAATGACGATGCCATAGCTATGGGATGTATCTAGATGCAGCTGGATATATGTAATTGAACTCTTGATACAACAGTTAACTTATAGGATTAATTAAAATCGTGGCATTTGATGATTTATTGCATAATAGATCAATGTATGTGATATCGTCGGATAAAAAAAATAATTAAGTTAAATGTACAAAAACGGTCCCGTACTGCCTGTATGCTATCATAACGGTACAGGTAGCCTGGCGGCGGTGACAGAAACCAATCATGCTGTCTCTCTCTTTCATTAAAACAACAATGCAGTGAGCATTTGAAAGCCGCGGGAGTATATAATATGGAAATATATAGACATCCAGCGGCAATAGAGGGCAGAAATAATACTTCAGGTGCAGAATTCATTCGCGATAAGTTACGACAAAAATATATACTACTTATATTATGTTTGATGAGAATCTAAATGAACAAATGCAATTTTTGGTGTTAGCAATTGATTTCGAATATAAAATATACTTATGTAATTTAACAATACACAATATACCAAAAAAAAATAGATATGTCTCGTTTCTGTCGGGCCTGGGTTTTTTTTGTATTGGGCGTGACCGTTCTTCTTTGTTTCTCACGACAGCAACAAATATTCATTGGTACTTACAGTACAGTTTATGTAACAAGTTTATTAGAGCTCTCATCTGGTATGTTAGCGCTATTCAAATGTGACTGAGATCTGGGTATGATTCCACAGTAATATTTAAAACGGTGGTTTTCTCAAATCCAACAGCCGGGTTTCTTAATTATTTTACAAACTATATAGAATCAATTAATCAATTGAAACCCTAGTTGGCCACCACATTGATGACTTGACATAGATCCGAATTTTTTGTCACATAAGGATCAATGAACTACCGATTAAGAACCCCCGATAGCCAGTGATAGGGTAACAAATGGTACTTAGTATACGGACGCGTTGTGAATGTCCTGTATCCTGGTATAGACAAAATCACGGGCGGAGTAGAAGCCGATGCTGGTGCCAATGATGTGTATGATGACCACCGCCGCGTCTTGCTGGCGCACCTCCGAGCCCTCTGTGATGGTCCACTCCAGGTACCTGCGGGAACATTGCGAATATCAGACGACAACACGCAGGCGCATACGACCCGAGCCAGCACCGAGTCAGCAGCGCGCCAGTACACGCGGCACGAGCGGGCACTCACTGCGTCAGTATCCACACGTCGCGCGTGCACGCGAGCGCGGCGAGCAGCGAGTCGCGCGCGGCGGCCACGTTGGACTGCTGCAAACGCGCGAGGGCGAAGTGCCACTCGCGCCACGAGCCGCGCGACACTGCCACGCAGTACACCGTGTCGCGCAGGTCCAGCGGCACCCTGACACACACACAACCACGGCAAGCAATATTTTTTTGTGCCAATATATAAATAAATATAATCAATCTTCCAGACTTATGTACAGTTTTTTACAATATTAGCGGATGCTGATTTAAATACTGATTTTTTAAGATTATTTCTCTATTTAAATCCTACAGTAAAATTCTCTAGGTGACAAAAGTGATCCTTCTCATTACGGCCCCATTTCAATATTGCCAGCGATTAGTAAGATTTTTGAAAAAGTAATTCTCAGATAGTTAGTCACTTTAAAATTAATTATTGGTTGCACAATAATCAGTTCGAATTTACTAAGGAAAATTTACTACTGATGGGAGTGTCACTGTTATATGTTTGATGCATGGGAAAAAAGTAGGATGCAATAGGTATCGTTTTGCGATTTGTCAAAAGCGTTTTATTGTGTTAATCATTAACCTTACTGTTGAAACTACGACAATAAAGTCTCTTGGACAATTCACTTGGTTTAAGCCAATTTTAACTGACAAAAGTCAAAAAGTTACAAGTCAATGATACAGCCTCCTTAGGCGTAACTTTACTTATTGGAGTACCACAGGGTTCGATATTAGGACCCTTGTTATTATTATTTATTTATATAAATGACTTCTCTTTCTTTACTAAAGCCTAGTGCTAGATCGTATTACATATTTGCTGATGACAGATGCTTGATTTTTAAATTGACAGACTTATAAATAATTTGGTTTGGATTTGGGACACAAAAAAAGCATGTGCCAACTGTGGTTCTTGCCTAGCATGTCGTAAAAGGCGACTAATGGTTTACAGGCTTGTCACTCCTTTTTCACAGCTTTCCATCCAACCCAGCCCACTATCCCGTGTTGGTCTGGGACTTAAAAAGAATAATAAATAATAATAAATTACTCTTACACACTGCCTACATGTATGTATGTATGTAAATAATATCAAGCTCTCTATTGATTCTTAACTTCTTAACCAATAACTTTTTGCTAAATTCAAAGAAAACTAAATTTAATTTCTCAATGTCAAATAAGAGGCTACAGTTATAATGACCGGATCAAACAACAATTTTTGGCTTACTCTAGCTAGACTTAATATTGCAATGGCCTCCTCATATTTCAGGTGTCGCGTAACATACGCTGGCTTTTCCACTCACGGATTGTGTTTGTCCGGATTCTTTGTCTTCATCCACTTGCTGAACAGCTCGATGGCGTTCTCCTCACAGCCCGGCACGTGCATGCGACATGCCCAGCTGCTGGTCACTCTCTGTTACAAAGAGATCAATGTGTTCCTGGTATATGTTCCTGGTATGTAAACGAACCCGCACTCCTCGGTTTAGACCATTGAGCTACCACCGCTCTCACTCGGAATCAACCCAAGCCTGTTTTGTTTTTGTATGTGTCTTAGGGGGACAATTGTTTAATTGTTTAGTTGTAAATAAAAGCATGATGTAATATTAGAATACTGCATTGTTTACTGCGTAAATATGGTTTATAAATTTATTACTAATTAAAATATAGAAAGAATATCGTGTGAATTGCATGCTACCTACGGGAATCGGAAAGTTTACTCATAGAGATTGACACTACTATTCACGTCACATCAGTAATCGATATGACCGGCATCTTGTCATCGAGTTAGGATATTTTACAAAATATATTTTCTAATTTTTTTTTAACTGAAAAAATGTTCTGAACCCGGTGACAACAAAGAAGTGTCCCCTAAGACACAAAAAAAAAAAAAATCTTCCTTATTTGGATGATTCCGAGCCTTCCAATCGCGTGCGCTTAAGACATATCTGCATATTATTTACGTGAGAATACCAGTATCCATATAAAAATAAATCATGATTTGAAACAATTTATATAATGGATTTAAAATAAAATAAATAAAAAAGTCGATAAAATAAAACAAATATTTTAAGGTGAAATAAAAAAAATTGTCAAATAAAGTAATATGTGAAAAATATGTTACTTGGTTTGAAATATTTTTTCGTTTGAATTTTACGCTTATGACTATCTATAATTAATTATCCTAAAACGATAACAAGATGCCCCCCATTTCAATTAATGATGTGATGTATATTAGTAGTGTCAATTTTTGCCTAAGAAAACACGATGAGCCGTTAGTCTTGTTGCGTCTGACCTTCCCCGGTCATGTCAGATTGCCGCCTCATCAGTTAATGAATGAATGAATAGAGAGTGCACTTATTTTTTTTAGACACTTGTGCTATATCTTCTGCATAGTTGGCTGGTCTTTGTCAAGAAGGAAATCGGCTAATAAGATAGTGAGGATGTGCGCACCTGCATCTTGACGCTGACGAGGTCATCGGGGCGCAGGATGCGCTTGGCGGCGAGCCCGCCGGCGCGCGCATACGCATCGCCGATGAGCCGGCGCACGTACTTCTGGAAGGTACCGTAGTCGGGCGTACGCATAAGCGCTCGGCCCAGCTTTTCCAGCGCGTTCAGCCCGGTCGACAGCGGCAGGTAGTCGCGCTCTGCACGCAGATAACTCGCCAACCTGCAACGCGAAACGACATTACAATATCTCTATTCATCATCTTTCTAGCAATATGTTGGACAAGTAACTGGAAAAAGACTGTGTGACCCATAGATTTAGGATGTACAAGATACACAAAGACGGCTCGGAGACATGACCAAAATAAATGTAAGCATGTGTTGGTTGACGTCTATGTGTGAGTTAAAAATAGTGTTGTCAAAGACGCACTTTCACATTATCGACTGATTCAGTTGTATACCTACTAATAGTATAGGTATTTAAAACACTTTCTTATACTTTTGATTAATTATTTATGGCATTGATGAAATCAGTAGTTGTTTATATTAGGTAATCCGAAATAGTCGGTAAGAAATCGCATTCTAAGCAGTTCTATAAACAATGAGATGGTGAAATGTATTCCTCGTATATTCTATTATATACATATTTATAATAGAATATACGAGGGTATGTATATTTTTTAATAAAAATAAAAAAAATAGAAATATGATCTATGATTTATACCCATAAGACAAAAAGACATGACTTTTGTTTTGACTGATGGAATGAAATCAAAAAAATATTATATTAGCAACTTTTAATTTGGTGACATTTAGTTATTTAAAAATACTCTGTAGTGCAACAAATTTTTTGTTGTCGTCATTTGCCGTCAAAATGTTTGCTGCAAATAGTGGAGTTCTTACTGGGAGTCCAATCTGGTCTGTCTATAGTCCGGATCCACTTTTTACACAATGCTGGGTTCCTTGGAAACCTAGAAAAAATATCAGATACTTAATTGACGTAGATACTGAGTTCCCAATGTGAATCTATATATATAATTTCGTGCAGGGATACGGTAGACTCGATCGAAACCTTACTTGAATAATAAAACATAAAAAAATAAAAATTTCGAGTCGGCAACATATATCCGCAAAATTCGGTTTGTCGAGTATTTTGTTAAATTCTAATGGTGCTGACAGACAAATCGCAGTCGCCATATTCATAAACGTCACTCACACCGGATGACATTTTGAGTACATACGATCCGTTTTAGCTATTAACGTACTCTGGTTAAGTGTTTTTTCTTAAAACCTGAGATTGGCCAATTGCCATAACATTAAATAAATAATACTGTCCTTAACCCTAAAATTTTTTAAGTTGAAGTTCTTTTCGAATGTTATTCTACATGTTTCAGTATCCATTTAGTTTTGCATAGTGATTTACTTTGTATGGATATACAAGTAAGGAGCGGTGGTAGCTCAATGGTAAGGACACGCGCCTCTTAACCGAGGAGTGCGGGTTCAAACCCGGGCATGTACCTCTAGATTTTTCAAATCTATGTACATATTTATACCACTAGCTCGACGGTGAGGGAAAACATCGTGATGAAACCTGCAAATTCAAACAACTTTGAATTTGTAACCATGATCCAAAAATTGTCTGGTTCCCCTATCTTAGGGTTACGAAGGTCAGATCGGCAGTCGCTTCAATGTAATTACCAGACTCGCTAAATCCTGGATCATGGTCTAAGCGGACCCCGTCTAAGAACGGGACATAACGCTAGGAAGATGATGGATATACAAAGTAAATCACTAAATATATATCATAATAGCTAAATGGATATAATAACTAAATGGATATTATGCCGAAAATCGTAAGTATTTCATAAAATGAATGTGAAAAAATGTTGTATATACTAGAAACATTTTATGAAAATTAACCTGTGAAAATAGAGAATATTTATGATTTTCATAATAAGTACCTTTGCCAACTTCTCGGATGAGTACTCATTGAAAAATTGCAATAGTTTTACTTGGTTTCTCAACATCATTATTGATTTAACCATTTTGTATAACAGAGAGAAAAGATCTTTTTTTATTAAATAATAGTAAGCCAAGTAATAAACCAAACCTACCTAGCAAAGTTAAGAAAAAGCCTGAGTGCTTAAAACAGAGAGGTTTACAGAAAATAAACCATAAAAGCTATTTGTTTTGTTAATTTAGTTAGTTTATTTTGAAAGTTGATTTAAAATTAAAATTATTTTCGTAAGAACTTTTGCAGTTTTAATCTACTATATTTATTAAACACAATGAACGATGCCCTTAATAATAAATGAATAATGATGAATCGATGCACGAAAGGATGATAAGTAGTGTTGCCGCTCGATAATCCTATCAATAGACTATCGATAGTTGGGCATAAGCAATAGTATCGATAACAATGCCTTGCTTTGCCTATAATATTCCTTGAGAACCGATAACTACAGAAATATCTACCTACATGTGTATTATCACATTTTACCCGAGCGAAGCCGGGTTTTCATCTAGTATAATTATAATTCAACATAACTTGGCTAAATAACTTTGTCTTCATATCATGATGTCGCTAAAAGACGATTAAGTTTTTATCGATACTCGTGACGTCACCGCTTTGTCAAGCACTAGCGTAACCAAACCATTTACTATTTTACACAATATTTTCCCCAATTCTGTTTATAATCACGATGTATACTTAGAAAGATCAAATATAATCAATATACTATCGTAAACATATTTTTCTAAGCTGATTACTAGCAACAATTAGACAAAATATGGTTTGAAAAAATCTAATGATAAAATCGTATTTACCTCTGAAAAGTGTATTTATTCGAATTATTCCGTCGTGTAACCTCACAATCACGTACAGAACAAGTCAACTCAATTGCACATTTAATATTCTCGATTATAATCCAAGGTTTAATAAATAAATGCACAAATTTCACTGCGACGTAGAATAGACCGGGACGCTAAGGCCTCTTACTCGCAAAAACATTGACATATAGGTACTACATTCGCTGTCTTTTTCTCTCGGGCGGTTTGAATTTGAGCAGGATTTCTCGCTCCCACGCTTTATGTATCTTTTGCGTAGTCAAAAAATTCTAAATCTATGGTGTGACCGAATAGATTTGATTGGATTGACCTAACTAAACCAGTCTTTCCCCTTTTAGTACAGATGACCCTATTTGTTTCAAAATAATTTGTCGTAACTTCCATTTTCACCTGGTCCTTTTAACGAGATTTAGAGAAATTAAAGGAAACCTTTCATTTTACGAGCACGTACAGCCCTCCGATATATGGGGGCAGACAAAGTGACCAAATACTTCTGAACACTATAAAATGTTATATTACACAGTTTGAGCCTGAACTAGGCAGTCCTAGTGTTTCAGACATCAAGTGCAGTTTATAAATAATTCTATAATAATCATCATACTACTACACGTACAAAAATTCCAATAGCGGCGACTGTACAACGTGTTCGTTTTTTGCATGTCAAAGTTTTTTATATACCTATGTAGATTAGGTATTTCATAAAGTATTATTTATCTTAAAGTTTTTTTATAATGTAGATTAGGTTATTAGGTAGTCATCGTCTCATATTGCCGAGTTGATGACGTATCTCGCACAACTCCCTAATGAGGATGATAGTTGTACAGATAGCGCGCGAGTTGAATGCAGAGCTCAGGAATGTGATAGGGCTGTGACCTTATTAGAATTAATGATGACAATATGTGGATAAATTTCAAAATAGTTTTAAGTTTAACATTTAAAGTTTAAAAAAAAACAAGAAAACAATTATTACACATTTTTTATTAGTTCACACATAGAAATCAAATAAAAAAAATTACAATTTATTCAGTATCAGATTCAGAAGGCGAACAAAGAGGCCCTTTTTTAGCTTCATTTTGAATTGCAGTCAATGATCTCTTCGAAAGTCCAGTGTAACGGCTTGCTCGATCGTAAGCATTATGAAGAATGTCAATGTTGTTCTGCCTTTCTTCAATACACATGTCTAGAAAAATTTTCGCCATTTCCCGTGCTTGGTGATGAATGAAAACTCGTTTTTTTGTAACAGAACTTGATGAACTCGGATCAGTCATTATTAAAAACGAAAATAACACGCGGCTGCAACTTGAATATTAACGCGATAACACAGTAAACGCATGATAGCTGTCAATCTTTGTTTTAAAACCATGAATTTTACATAGATGGCGTATTATTACTAAGAAACAACGGACCTGTGCTTGTAGCGTCATCTTGTATTATTCCTGACAAACAGACTAAACTTTGCTGTAGTTCCAATTACTCACCATTGTCGCTGTTCTTGCGCGAGTTAAAGCAGTAACTTTTTAAGTATGGGCAGTGATCCTCTGTTGTATGTAGTATATTATTCTATGTATGTAGTATGTAGTATACTCTGTGCTATTAGTGATCAAGTTGACGAAGCCCATAGCAAATTTTTACCAAAAGGCTCTTGCATGAGAGAATTGCATTGGTTAGGAATTTTCTCCAAAGAACTAAGGAAATAAAAATGTAGCATTTGCTAAACCGAACCTGACTAATCCACTACTGGAAGGTACAACTCCCTTAAAAACCCTTACTAAGCTTTCACCGTCAGCGTGTCGATCAGCAGCTGCCAGTTGCACTGGTCGCAGTCACGCGGCACGGCGCTGTGTCGCCCTATACTGTAGGCTGGTGACTCACTGCAGCGCGGTAGTGTAGTCGAGCTGGTTGCTCCAGGCGAGCGCGAAGGCGTCGGACAGCAGCTGCACGCGCCCCAGCACCGGCACGGCCTCGTGCCCGCCGCCGGTCAGCGTGCCGATCAGCAGCTGCCAGTTGCGCTTGTCGTAGTTCACGCGGCAGAACGCTGGGAGGAGGGTAACGTTAAATGCATTTATTTGTATCTAATATCTAGCAGTTAAGTGAATAGGGTGGGAAGTCTATGATAGGGTGACCAAAGGGCACCGGGCATACACTGTCAGTGCTGCGCCCCCATAGTCTCCAACGGGCGGTAAGCGCAAGCCATAGCTCCCGGCGACTACGACCACGACCACGCACGCACCGATCATGTCGTAGTTGAACAGGACCCACTGCGCGGGCCCGGCGCCGTGCTCGAAGCGGAGCGGCACGGCGGTCCCCTCCCGCTGCGCCAGCCACTGCAGCTGCGAGCGCGCTGTCTCGCCCTGGCACAGCACGCTCAGTGGCACCCACCACGAGGACGCCGACCGCGCGCCCAGCGACAGGAAACGGTTCTGCGACATATTATGGGCTCAATGACTTGTCTACCACGTTTTATACAAATTATGGCTTGCCTACATAAATAAAGTCTTTGGTGCTTCCATTTCGCTTTAAGTTTTGTTCTTCGTAGCGGTTTTTATCATCTCACTCTATCATCATAGAGTTGAAAAAACCTGTTATTCGCGAGTTTCTAATATGATGTAGGTACTACTATATTTTTTATGCTGGTTCGTTTAATGAAAATATTGTTTCTATTTTCGTGCTTACTAGAAATAAGGTTGTAAAATACTATACAGAGGTGGAGAAAATCCTTGGAATAAAATATGGTAGGTCAGCAAAGAAGGAGGGCGTAAAAAAATGGGTCACGTAGTACGAGGACGTTTCCTCAATACTGTGGTCCGGTTACCTGTTTGACGGTGAGCGTGTTGCTCGCGTAGTCGCGCGTGACCGTCAGCAGCGGGTAGCCTGTCTGCGTGGTCCAGGTGTCCATGACCTGCTTGACGGTCACATTGCGGGCCAGCCCGCCATGCATTTGGCTTGCCTGCGACAGTTCCGCCCACAGGTCGTCCTGCTCTGCGTTGCGGAACGAGTATTTCATCAGGTAGCTGGGGAGTAGACATTTGTCATTCTCATTCGTGGATATTAAGGATTTTCTAAAACAGTTCGCTGGAAAAACAAAGTGCTTTTATGTGAAAAGTATCTACAGATTAAAAATCTTTCTCTATTAGGACATTATTTTCTAACCAAATTTTCAAAGCCAAGCCAGCGATGGCATTAGCGTGATAAGCTACAAATATACAGGGTATTCCACGCAACCTGTAGCGGCGAAAGTGGGTTGTTAGGGGACACCAATACCCATATATTGAACCCCCATTGTAAGTTCTATTTTTTTTTGGAGTTTTAGAGATATGACCATTCTTATGATTTTGGGTTTTAATTGTAACTTTTTTTTGGTGTGTTGTTTCGTTGATGTTTTTTTTAACCAAGATCCAATTGTCAGGTTCCCTTATTTAAGGGTTACGAAGGTCAGATCGGCAGTCGCTTCAATGTACTTACTCGATCTCGCTAAATCCTGGATCATGGTCTAAGCGGACCCCATCCAAGCACAGGACATAATGCTAAGATGATATTTCTTTGTTATTTTTTTGTACATACTAGTCTATACAATCTAATGATGAAAGAGACTCAGTCGCATAAGGCTTTTAATAAAAACTCTTTTTCTGTATTCAAACCGACCGACCTAGTTTAGACCGAACTAGGTCCGCAGTGCGGGGTAGGGCGTTCCCCCGATCGACGCGCACCGGCGAGCCCGCGTCGGTGCGAAAAGTGGAGAGTGCGGCGAAGGTGGCCGCCACCCTTCACGCCACGACGAACACAGCGGAACGAGGAGAGCAGAGTGCCGTATAGACACGAGGAATATAGGAGGTGGAACGAAAGATAAGATGTATGAGATGATTGACGTAATTAATGAGAGACGCCTGGATGTTCTGTGCTTGACAGAGACTAAGCGGAAGGGCAGCGATGCAGATGGGCTTCCCGGTGGTATGATAGCTCTGTGGTCTGGTGTGGAGCAGAGTTTTTATGCCAGCGGTGGAGTTGGAGTAGTGCTTTCCTCTCGCTTAGCCTCTGGTGTGAAAGACTATGGAGTAGTTGGCCCAAGACTTCTCTGGGTTCGTATTAAAATGGGTATTACGGGAGTCTTTCTGGTTGTAGGCTATTTGCCAGTAAGCTCAGCCAGTCCCCAAGAACGAGAGGAATTCTGTTAGAGAAATTCTGGACCAGACTGAAGGAAATGAGAGGATAATTATGTGTAGAGATTTAGATGGTTGGGTTGGCACCAAGCGTTCTGACTATGAAGCAGTCCTTGGCCCATATGGAAACAAGAGAGTGAATGATGCTGGTAAGCAAATCTTAGAAGTATGTTTGGAACGGAACCTCCTTGTGGCAAACACTATTTTCCGTCATAAGGATATTCACACGTATACTTGGAGACGGAATGACCTAAAAAGTGTGATTGATTTGATTTTAGTCGATAGCCGCCTCTGCAATAGTATATTGGATACAAGAGCCTACAGAGGCCCTACTCTTGAATCAGACCACTACCTGGTAGTATGCCGGTTTGCTGGGCTTTTCAAGAAGTGGAGACACTGGCGAGTGCGTACTCCATGCGGGGGCACTGAAAGGATAAGGAGTGAAAAACTGGAAGATGAAAATGTAAGGAGTGTGTATGTAGGCTTAAGTCAATGAAAGACTTGCGAATGCAAGTCTTTCTGACTTAGATGTTGACGAATGCTGGAACATTTTGATAGAGAGCATGGTGGACAGTGCAAAAGAGGCATGTGCATCCACATGCCTCTTTAAAAAAAGACGTAGAACAATGAAAGGTGACGCATGGTGGGATGAGGAGGTCAAAGCCTCCGTGGCGAAAAAGAAGAAGGCCTGGCTTGACTATGTCTCATCTTTGCAAATGGATGAAAGTATGCTTGAGATGAAGAAATAAATATACCGTTATTGCAAGAGTGAAACCAAAGCTTTAGTGAAAGAGAAGCGTGAAAGAGTAGCTATGAATGAAGAAAAGAGGCTGACGAATAGTTTCGAGGCTAATTCCAAGCTCTTTTGGAGGGAGGTTAAGAGGTCTCGGGGGTATTTGTCGGCATCCGGAATGAGTAAGATTAAATCTAAAGCTGGTGACATTCTTGCAAACCCGAACGAGGTGTTAGAACGGTGGAGTGAATATTTTGGAGAAATGTATGAGTATGTCTCTGATGTTGGCACTGAGAGTGAGGCTATGTCTGATTCTGTGGTGCCAGCGTCTGATGAAGACATCACTATGAATGAGATTGAATGGTCGATACGAAGTCTGAAAAGTGGAAAGGCCGCGGGAATAGACAAGGTATCTGCGGAGATGATCAAGCTAGGTGGCGCTAGCGTCCAGGACGCCTTCTGGTTCTTGTGCAATCTATGCTGGAGAAACGGAAAGGTCCCAATGGACTGGAGACGGGCAGTTATCGTGCCTCTGTACAAGGGTGCTGGGTCACGTATGGACTGTGCCAGCCATAGAGCCATCAGTTTGATCAGCTTAGCAGCAAAGGTGTATGGCAAGATTATTGAGAGGAGAATGAGGGTGAAATCTGATGGAATGTTGTGGGAGGCACAGGGAGGTTTCCGGAATGGTAGAGGATGTACGGATCAAGTCTTTTCTCTTCGCAACATCGTGGAGAAGCATCTGGCCAAAAGTCAGAGGGTTTTTTGCGGTTTTGTGGATATGGAGAAGGCCTTTGACAGGGTTGTACGAAAGGACCTTTGGGACATATTGCCGAGATATGGGATTGATGGAGCATTGCTTCGTGCTGCGCAGTCCACCTATGTGGGCTGTACGGCATGTGTGCAAGTGGAGGGTAGCCTGTCACCCTGGTTTGACGTCAATATTGGTGTCAGAAAAGGATGCGTGCTGTCTGCTGTTGTTTATCCTATATCTTGACCATTGTCTCCAGAGGATTTGATCTATGAATGTTGGAGTGCGTATGGGCGACTTGGTTGTGAACTGCCTGCTTTACACGGATGATGCCGTACTTCTAGCAGAGTCGCGCATCGGATCTGTAGCAACTAGTCACAACATTGAAAGATGATTGTAAGCCTCTCGCTTACATTTGAATGCGAAGAAAACAAAGATTATGGTGTTTGAAAAAGATGAAACCATGACATGTGGAAAGAATGGATGACGAAAGATTGACTTAACAGATATACAATGCGAAAGTGGAAGGATGTAGGAGCCGTGAAAGGCCCAGGCTCACCTACCACGAACAGATTAGTCGTGTATTAACAGAAGGTGATGTTAGGAGTCATAAAAACCGTAGAGCTTGTATGAAAAGGATTATGAATGTTGAAGAGGCGAGTGAGGTGTGTAAGGATCGTGCCATATAGCGTTCGGTTCTCTCTGCCTACCCCGCTAGGGAAGTGGCGTGAAGTTAAGTTTGTTATTCCATTGATTTTACTTACTTATTCTACTCTCATTCTTCTTTTGTGACTTTTCCTTACTTAAATTTTACTTCCATACAAGTGTTGGGACCAAAACCTCCTGGGAACAGCCTTTTTTAATGCCTTTTAGACATAAATATTCTTGCTACCTATTAGGTACAGGATGCAAGGAGTCATTCACTTGTTCCCCCATTTTTAATTTCTTCTGAATATCCTTCTTGCTTCGGCCAACACAATCTCATACCAAAGACCAGTATTAATAATGGCTGTTGATAGGGATGCGAGGAATATATTGAGAAGAGAGTAAAAATGGAGGATCAAGTGAATGAGCCCTGCATTATGTAATAGGTAGCATGAATATGTATGTCTAAAAGACATTAAAAAAGGCTGTTCCTAGGAGGTTTTGGTGTCAACACTTGTATGGGAGGAAAATTTAAGTAAGGAGAAATCGCAAAAGAAGAATTAGAGTAAAAAGTGTGATTCAGTTTTTGATGAATAACTCCGCAATGATTGGACGCAAAAAATATTACTTAGCATGCACAATACACGACGTCATACACTAAATATCTGCTAAACTCAAAGTATGAAATTCGAACTTTTTCCGCCAGGGCAATACACACCAGAGCTGAGGCATATATTATTTAGGCCTACATTTATTTGTAACATAGCACATTTGTTTGTAAGTTGCCTAAAATAAATGATTTATTTTCCGCCGGGACAGGTTGCACGAGACACGCTATATGTTACTATAGCCCATCAAATCTAAGAAGTACTGTTTGACATTTGACATTTTTCAAACCGAAACAACTTTGTAAAAACGTAACTCACTCAATTTCAATAACCTTTTCCGTTAAACCATAGATTTATGAAGTTATTTTTATTTTATCACAAAATGTACAATTCTTAATCACTACAAATAAATTTAAATCTTTCAAATAAAGTAAAATCACCACTTTACGCAACAAATAAGTTTTATTTATACCTCATTTCAAAGTCACGTAGTTAGGACCTTTATCGTAGTGTAGACGGCAGAAAGAGACGGAGCATGTGTGGGAGCGAGATAACAAATATCCACAGCGAGAGACAAGGACAGCCTCTAGAGGGAGCGAGACAACAAGCGTCCACGGCGAGGGACGAAGACAGCCTCAAGTTAGAGCGAGACGAAGTGGGAATTTCCCAAGTGTGTTTTTACTCGTTTCGCTAGTCGCGAGTTGTGCACCAAATTTGTAAATAAAAATAGGCCAGGTTTTAGCAATAAATGAGTTCAGTTCAGATCAGTTCCGGCTTTCATTTCTTCAGTGCATACGAACCCGGCCCTAGTCTACACGTAGTGTTGCGGCTCCTGAAATTCACTTGTTATACGAATAATCGTTATAATGTCCGAATAATCGAACTAAATAATGACGAGCCGTTTTCAACCAAGGCGTCTTTTAGTATGCAGTAGTAATCCTTGAACACGAGTGAGTTGCCAGAAACGAAAGCAAGAAGAAAAATAATGCTATGTTGACCCGACAGTGTCAGATGCTATCTATCGACTGTAATTCAATGCACCAAGAGTCATCAGTTACAAAACTAATGGATGATCAATTAATGATTAATTGAAATGACAACGATTCCTCAAATAGTAACAATAAATACATATTTTTTTAATAACATGTTTTTTTTTATTTATTTCACCTAAAACACTTGTATAGGTTCCTATCAGAACGCGAAGCAGCATCTGTGTAAATGTACTTATACCAACATACCGCACACAACCCGCATATTTAGTTTGTTTTTATATTACCTACTGTAAAATTCCAAACTTTAGTAAACCCTAAGATTTTTTTGGTATATCGTAAGCAGTGGCGGATTTTTCCTAAGGCCCAGAAGGCCCGGACCTAGGGCGGCCAGATATTAGAGGCGGCCAATAATTAAAAAAATCAACGCTTTAGTTGTGAGAATTATGGCATGGGGCCTAGGGCGGCCAACACTGTAAATCTGCCACTGATTGTAAGGTACTAAAACCTATGATAATCATACCAATATACGGCCTTTTATAATACCTAACATATTTTATATAAAGCTTAACAACTGTAATCGATTAGTAAAACATATGTACTAAGAAATAATTTATTAAAATTCGGATTTTGTAGTAATCGATTTCTTTGATCCCATCCCTAATCATCAATTTGTCATATCTGTCAAACGGTACTTCTTAGATTTGATGGACTATAGTTAATGCCGCGAATTCAATCTTGATGTTACCCTTGTAAACATAAATAAAATTTGTTTCGAATTGTTTGTGCTAATGAATTATAACCATAAGCTATTTTATAATCTAGTCATAAATAGAAGTTTTATTCACTTATGTACACCCTTCCTGAAGACCTCCTCGCCCATGATCATGTTCATCATACGGATGAGGATGGCGCCCTTGCCGTACGAGATGGCGTCAAACACCTCGTTGATGCGCTTCGGGTCGTCGATCGACACGGACACCTGCGCACACATGACGTGACAGCTGAACAACACAGGTGGCATCCCTCGGACGGACGGCTACGAATAAAACTCAATATAGGCGGCAAATACGATGGCCCTCAGGGTTTCGAATCGTAGTAAATATATAATCATTTTTTTATAAGCGTGGTGCTTTCCAGTATGCGTAAGAAACTCATATCACAATACTTTGTATCAAATCATAGATCGGATAAACCCTGGCTAAATCAAACATCTTGCAAAAAAATACTGTTCAAGTACCTATAGGTAATTATTATTATACGATTAACTTTGTAAATTTTTAGTCGAAAGCATTATTAAATAAATAAATAAATATTCAACGACATCACATACATTGATCTGACTCCGAAGTAAGTAGCTTAAGCACTTGTGTTACGGATATCAGAAACAACAGTGGTATTATTACAAATAAATACTTAAATAAATATTGGATATTAACACCCAGACACAGAACAAACACAAGTATTCATCACACGAATGTTTGTCCTGGTTGTGGATCGAACCCACAACTCTTGACGCATGGGCACAGTAAATACCAGTAAAACATCTTCATACAAACGTGCCGCTCTCGGTTTGAATGTGTGCGTGCGCGCCGCGCGCCGTGTCGGCACGCGATTTCACGCACACGCTAGCATAATATATGGGGGAATGAGGTGGCGGCAGTACGGGCTGAGCAGCGCGACTGTGAGCACGTGCGTACGTTACATGACCGCTAGCGTTCGTCAACTCTCGCCGGCCATTTACCATAATATTAATTATTACGAGTATCATAACTTCAAAAAGGGGAAAAAAAATTGTAGTGTTTTATGTGCATGTAGATTGAGTGATCCTCTCTTCGATTTTAACAAAAATCGAGGAAGATTTAGTTAAAAATATGTTGACCATATCATTTTTTTCTCAGGTTTAACAAATTTTTAACTTCGCCGTAATGTTTTAACTATTTTTAACTAAATCTTTCTCGATTTTTGTTAAAATCGAAGAGAGGATCACTCAATCTACATGCACATAGTGTTTTCGGGTGCCTCAATAACGATTTCGCAAACCCGGACTTATCATTCTTCATAGTTCCTACTGAACCAGAATCAAATTTGTATCAAATTTGTAACTTAATATAATAAATGAATAAAGGCTTTTTATTTTTGCAAAATTTATAAATTGGTAAAATATTCAATTATAATATGCTTTCCATTGCATAAATTTAGATCAAGTGCTGCTTGTTCGAAAATATTAACTAAAAGTAAAAGTGACAACCCTGGGGATCAACGCAAGAGTAGGCAGGCTAATAACTCGGCGGGAGGCCTTAGATAACCTACTGTTCTATATTTACTGTGGCATGGGGCAGGGTCACTACCACTTATTAACACTCAGAACGAACGGAACGGGCCCAAAAAAATTTATAGTAAGCATATATCACATAGTAGAAGCTATACCGAGATGTACTTACAGGATGCGAGGACTCGAGCGAGTCGAGGCTCAGAACTATAAGGATACGGGTGACGGCGGCGGTCTTTTCGACGTCCCAGGAGGGTTCAACGGCGGATACGCCCAACGACTGCACGAACGTCGCAAAGCCCTCATTGAGCCACAGGTCCGACCACCACTTCATCGTCACCAGGTTGCCGAACCATTGGTGGGCTAGCTCATGGGCGATCACCTGCGGAAACAGTTGCAGTTTGAACATAGTTTTACATACCACGACGCCTGCAACTCGAGACACGCGAGCTATCTGCTTAGTCAATATTTCGTCATCCATTCCTTTCATATGCCCAAACGGCAGCATTCTTCGCATTACCTTGACTCCGACGCCATCTTTCTGACTAACTCTCTTTCTTACATCATCATTCCTAACGTAGTCTGTGAGTGGCACACCGCAGATTTTGCGCAGCGCACGCATTTCGACCGCGTTTACTATAATCTCATGCTCTTTCTGCCATACCCAACCCTTGCTCGCATACGTAAGCTAGCTAGCTAGATCTCTTACTGCCTAGAAGTTTCCCTAACGCTCCATTCACCCTATTCACTGAATTTACTCTTCTTTTGCTATCATCGGATTACCTTCCATCTCTGCTAAATGCACATCCTTTTCATTCACTTATTCTTATTTGGAATAAGTGAATGAAAAGGATGTGTGAATGAAACGGTTGATAACCGTTACCTTTTCATCGGGATTCGTCTCTTTTAAACACCATAATGTTTGTTTTCTTTACATTGCTTAAGCACTCTAACATCTTTAGATCTAACCCTCTAAAGGCAAATGTCCAGATATAGGATAAACAGCAGACCTGTCAGACGCCAATCTTAAACCAGCACAATAGGCTATTTGGAATTTATTCGGGGTATCTCATAGGACTGCAAATTCACTAGCATGATACCTACAATATAACACGAAATTAAAGACAAAAATCCACATTTAGTTAAGTTTTAGTAAACATACCCAACTATCAACATATTTAACTATTTACCTTTAGCTGTGTTGGCAGATAAGGTCGTCTTCTCAGTAAAACACGTCTTGAGTGTAGAGAAGTGGATATTTAATGATAGAAAATAGGTTGATTAAGTATAGAAAAATAGATTACAACTGGTGTGTATAACGAGTAGGTATAACAAAAAGTATAAATACAATATCCACTAGAGGGCGTCGCGGTGCACGATTGCGCGTGCGCTATTGCCGTCTCTCTCCGACAGTCATCTCGGTCTCGCTCGGCCTTCGCTGGCGGCGCTCGATATTACGCGACACGAGGCGGCGCGATAACAATATCTTTATATAAGTACCCAGCCCACGACCGACACGACCGACGAGACATTTCTTAACAAATACCATGCCCCCCCGACAGACTGACCGACTTCCTCCCCTTTGCGCCGCACCTGTAAGCCGCACCCGATCGCTGGCAGACTGACTTGGCTTCCCCAACGGGTTTCACCCGGTGGGTCCGACCGCGCCAAGGGTGCGCCGGATAGCGCAAGGGAAGGACTCTCACGCCGAGAGGCCCACGCTACCCCGGGCTTGAAGAGCTCGGGAGAAACAGCCCGGGCAAAGAGCACCCCACTCGAGGCCCGAAACCGCCCCCAGGGGCGAAGATACCCGACGACAGCGGCGCGGCGTGGCGACCGCACGTCGTTCTGATGGCGAGCGGCGCACGGGCGCGTGTCTTGTGCGCTGCGCGTGAATGTAATAATCGACTTTTCACGGATTTTCCCCCTGGAGTTATGAGATTTATGATCAGTACCAATTTTCGTGGAACCCCCAGAAAGGCTTCACGGAACACACATTGAGTATAGCTAGTATAGAGAATTTTAACCCAAAATAACGTATAATACTAAAGTAAAGTACGGTTGGCAACCCTCCGTCCGTACCCCTATGAAGCGGACTGTATAGAAGCGGGTCGGGCCAGCGGGCAAGATCGATGCCTACTTTCGACCGTTGTGCCGTTGGGCAGGGATTTCTCTCTTCTGAATAAAATAATTTTCTTGCTTCTGAATTGTTCCTTTATTTTTTTCTAGGCTTCTTACTCGTAATACTGCCGGAGGAGGACTGAATGCCGCCATTTTTTTTTGAAAGGACGTCGGTAGTTGGCTGAAGGCGGCCTTTACTACCTACCGGGTTGGCGGGGGAGCGGGAAACTCTCACCCCTAAGGGAATGCCGCCATGAAAATTCGCTCGACTTTTATAGTTTCCCCTAACCAATCACAAGGTCCAATTTTTTTTCCTAAACCAATGACAAAGCCCGTTTTTTGCACACGGCACGATCTCAGTGCATCCCTTTCTATCATATGTTCCTGTTCCTATTATGTTACTGTCTTTGGGTAAATGACCTGTTTTCGTACCAACGTGTTTGTATGATGGCATTAAGTTTAAAAAAAATAAAAAATAAATATAAAAATAAAAAGGGCCCTAATGTTCTCCCATTCGTGCAGTTTTCCCTATTATTTATATTTACTTGAAGAGGCGAGTGAGGTGTGTGTATAAGGATCGTGCCATATGGCGTTCGGTTTTCTCTCCCTCCCCCGCTAGGGAAGTGGCGTAAAGTTTAGTAAGTTAGTTAGGGGAACAACTTTTTTTAATAGTTAAGTTTCGCCGGAATCCTCACCGTTGCAACCATTTCCTTGTCAAGTAAGGAAGACTGCCCCTTATCGTAGAGTAGAGACGGCTCCTTATAGGTGATGAGGCCCCAGTTCTCCATGGCGCCCGATGGGAAGTCCGGGATGGCGATCATGTCCTGCTTGGGCAGCGGGAACGGCACAGAGAAGAACTTCTCGAAGTAGTCCAGCACTCGAGGGCCGATGTTTGCCGCGTATACTGTCTGGGAATAAATCAGCACCTGGATTTTCGAATTCAAAGTTTCAGAATCTGGACTATGCGGACCCCTAGAGCTCTAGGTGTCCGTGAATCTATCAAAGCCAAAATACTTTATTTATAGGTTTCAAGGAAACACTTATATTGTCCCATGTTGGTTTGGGACTAAAAAATAATGTGCCAAATGTGTTTCTTGCCTAGCATGTTGTCACAGGCAACTAATGGTATTATGGGGTTTTGGGTATGTGATTGTGTAGGCGACGAGCTAACCATTTGTCACTACTTTTTCACAATTTTTCATCTAACCCAGCCCATTGTCCCATCTTGGTCTGCAACTTAAAAAAAAAGAATTTGTCAACTGTGGTTCTTGCCTATCATGTTGTAACAGGCGGCTAGTAATAATATATCGGGTTTTGGGTGTGTGATTGTGTAGGCGACGAGCTAGCCACTTGTCACTACTTTTTTACAATTTTTCTTCTAACCCAGTCTTGTTTATGCTGAATTTCGTTAAAGTGGCTAGCTGCCCCTTTGACTCTGCCTACCCTATCGAGGATTATGGGGGTGATGTTATTGTTGTGTTTTGTGTGGTGGTACTTATAAATCTTCAAATGGAAGTAAAGCTATATGACTATCAGCGGTTCGGTTTGTTGTATAACGAGAAGAATCCGACAAGAAACTTGGTAGTTAGGTACTATTGTCAACACAATTTATACAAAGGTGTACGAATCATAATTCAAGAGGTACTATTGTCAACACAATTTATACAAAGGTGTACGAATCATAATTCAAGTCAAGTCAAGTCAAAAATATCTTTATTTACTTAGGGCTCATAAAGCACTTGTGAATCGTCAAGTGATAGGTTCAATGTAGAACAATTTTAATCTACCACAGGTTCGGAATGTCGCATCTACCGAGAAGAAACCGGCAAGAAACTCGGTAGTTACTTTTTTTAATGTCATAAAAATAAAAATTTACAGATTAGGTTAATATTTATACCAAGTCATACAGTTAATGTTCGTCAAAGATTCAGTCGAGTATGATTAGAAGTAAAAGGTAAACCAGAGCAGACCAGCCTCCGAAGGTGGCAATTAATTATGAACCATGATTTATTGTGGGCCTGTTGTAGAGTATCAAAGTTACAAACCAAAAACTTAACCCGACCAGAGCAGACCCGTTCCTAAAGGCGGCTCTTGTTCCCAAGTATGACGTATGTGTCAGTCAACTCTTCACTCAACCATATTCTAGGGAATGTAACAATCCGCCACATAGCGCCACCACCCTAGCGACATTTTAGTGAGCATGACGACATACATGAGGTTAGAGAATAACAATAACGAATGATGAAGCCAACTACAGATCACAGCTCAAAAATAAAATAAAAACGATGAATAAATTATTAAATTAATTAAAAAATGTGCTATGTCATCATAAAGGTGAATTTAATTCATCAAAAAATATAATTAGAATTATTGGAACTACATACTGAAATGATTAATAAATCGTAAACCATTGGTTAGCATCGCAGCAGAGCTAAGTCTTCCTGCCAGATTTGAAACATGGGGAGACCATTGTAATTTTAAGTCTAGAGAATGCCGTGAAATGTTGTTGAACTAGCGACATCTATGGGCTCATCCTTCATTCTACCTGTAATATATAACTTACCTCACATTTGGCATTGAGAACTTCACACATTAAGTTTTATTTGCATTGAGTAAATCAGTTATTGGTTGAAAACCAATAGAGCACCGGATGGGGAGCATTATTTCCTTCGCCAAAATTATTTTATGTCTAACGGAGAATGATTTTCTATTTCGTTATTATCCGCCATGCTGATTGACGGCTATGGGCGTTACGACGGGTAATGTCTGTCAAACCCATAGATTTAGGATGTACAAGATACACAAAGACGGCTCGGAGACATGACCAAAATAAATTTAAGCATGTGTTGGTTGACGTCTATGTGTGAGTTAAAAATAGTGTTGTCAAAGACGCACTTTCACATTATCGACTGATTCAGTTGTATACTAATAATATAGGTATTGAATACGCTTTTTTATACTTTTGATTAATTATTTATGGCATTGACTGAAATCAATAGTTGTAAGTATATATTAGGTAAATTGGAATTAGTCGGTAAGAAATCTCATTCTAAGCAGTTCTATAAACAATGAGATGGTAAAATTCTTCGTATATTCAGCGAGTAAAAAATTAAAACAAAAATAAAAACTGACTTCGACAGTGCCGGTCTTATGATAATAAAGACGAAAAGGTATAACGAGCCTTTAATGTTTAAAGAATTACTAAAAACTACTAATCTTCAAAGAGTTATACCTTTCATCATCAGCTAAGCAACATAACATGATGAGTACGAGACGCAAATACAGGAATCGTTTTAGAAAAAATAAATAAAACACCTAACATATCGTTAAATTTTAAGAGTGACCCTCGTTTTCATGGAATCCCATCACTAGACCAAGACTTGGTGAAATTGAGACTATCTCGAGAATAACACTCAATATGGCCCTATAATATTGAAAGAATTATCCACGAACTCCTAATCGTTAAGGAGTTACACCTTCCATCATCAGCTCAGCAACATGAGATTATCAATACCAGACGTAAATACTTAAATTGTTTTAGAAAATAACTAAAATAGATTGTACGCGCCTATAATACTTGAGGGTTTCCCTCGATTTGCCTAAGATTCCTTCATCAGATCCAGATGTGGTACCAACAGGACCAACTCCAAGATATACCCTTTGGAGAAAAAAAAGAACTCTAAAAATCGCCTTACAATTCTCGAAGATATCAATATTTAAAGAATCATAAACTATTTCCTAATCGTTAAGGATTTGTACCTTCCATCATCAGCTCACCAACATAGGATGATAATACCATGGGTAAATACTTGAACAATCTTAGAAAATGTCTAAAACACATTGTACGTGCCTATAAAGTTTGAGGGTTGCCCTCGATTTCCCTGGAATCCCTTCATCAGATCCTGACTTGGTGGCAATGGGACCAATTCGGGAGTAAACCCTTTCGATCAAAAAAAAAATTTTGGAAATCGGTTAACAATTCTCGGAGATATCGAGTAACATACATACAAAAAAAAATTCAGTCGAATTGAGAACCTCCTCTTTTTTTTTGGAGTCGGTTAAAAATAGAAATATGTTTTATGATTTATACTAAGACAAAAAGATATGACTTTTGCTTTGACTGATGGAATGAAATGGAACAAATAATATATTAGCAACTTTTAATTTGGTGTCATTTAGTTATGTAGTGCAACAAATTTTTTGCTGCCGTCATTTGCCGTCAAAATGTTTGCTGCAGATAGTGGAGTTCATACTGGGAGTCCAATCTGGTCTGTCTATAGTCCGGATCCACTTTTTACACAATGCTGGGTTGCTTGGAAACCTAGAAAAATTATCAGATACTTAATTACCAAATTGACGTAGATACTGAGTTCTCAATGTGAATATAATTATAATTCAACATTACTTGCCTAAATAACTTTGTATTCATGTCATGATGTCGCTAAAAGACCATTAAGTTTTTATCGATACTCGTGACGTCACCGCTTTGTCAAGCACTAGCGTAACCAAACTATTTACAATTTTACACAATATTTTCCCCAATTCTGATTATAATCACGATGTATACTTAGAAAGATCAATTATAATCAATATACTATTGTAAACATATTTTTCTAAACTGATTACTAGCAACAATTTGACAAAATATGGTTTGAAAAAATCTAATGATAAAATCGTATTTACCTGTTAAAAAGTGTATTTATTCGGATTATTCCGTCGTGTAACCTCACAATCACGTACAGAACAAGTCACCTCAATTGCACATTTAATATTCTCGATTATAATCCAAGGTTTAATACATAAATGCACAAAATTCTCTGCGACGTAGAATAGACCGGGACGCTATGGCCTCTTACTCTAAAAAACATTTGACATATAGGTACTTCATTCGCTGTCTCTTTTTTTCTCGGGTGGTTTGTATTTCAGCAGGATTTGTCGCTCCCACGCTTTATGTATCTTTTGCATAGTCAAAAAATTCTAAATCTATGGTCAAACCCTGGTACGATAATCAAGGTTATGTTAATTACACTCAATAATTGGCACTGATGACTGAATTATGTACTAGGAAACCTAGGAACGTATGACAGTTTCCAGACTTGTTCACTGCTCGATGGTCGTACGCAAAGTGAGCTCGCTTCTGCCGGGCACAACGTCGTAGACTCCGTCAAGCGCCGCGTGGTGGCGCTAGCGTTCCAATTAATACACTAGCCGCTTGGTGGCGCTGGCATCGCTTAACGCTTATCTATCAATTTTAGTCTATAATTTTTACCCGTTTTCAGGTCCACACGGTGAGAACCGGCTTCGCACGGTGAGCATAAAACAAATGAATTTATACACATAAGGGCTCAACAGTCTATTTCTTTGTACTTTATGCATGCAAAGTGCGATGTCATGGCAGTTATGACAATGTGTACCGATAGCTGTATCTGTAACTGCTATCTTGCCTAATTTATAAAGAGCAAACGCAAACCCATTAATTTTATTGCAGATAAGGTCACTAGGGATGTTGACTGAAACTGTTGAATTGGGATACTTTTCAAAAACTGTTAAAACGCAATCGCTACAAAGATTTTGTATGGGCTTGTCGGTTTCTGAAATCACTAGTTTGTCTTGTCAATTGACTTAATATTTTTGCCATTACAACTTATCGATCGTTTTACGATATCGTCTTCGTTCAAAGTCTTTGTTAAACATTCACATGTTTTCAGGCGCTCTTCATCAGTAACCGATGGCTTGTCAAGGCTGGTCGCTTGATAAATGCCATTCCATATTTTTATTCTCTTATTGTTAACAGTATTTTATCAAATATCATTTTACTTACCTACAATGTTTCAAATAGGCTAATTGACAATATGAAAAAATAATTAATTATCTATTGTCATCTGCGTTACTTACGAATTTTAAAATTGATTTCAAATAATAAATACAAAAAATATTTAATATTTTCAACAAAAAATCCAAAATAAAATTAATTTATTTTTTAGTCAAAGGGGCAGCAGCCCCTTTTAACCACATTTAGCCAAAAACAAAACTGGGCTGGGATAAATGGAAAATTATGAAAAAGTAGTACCTACCTAACAAGAAGCCACCTTGTCACCTACACAATCACGTACCCACAACCCCATATACCATTAGTGGCCATCTACGACATGTTAGGCAAGAAACACAGTTGGCACATTCCTTTTATGTCCCAGATGATCATGGGACAATGGGCTGGATTAGATGGAAAATTGTAGAAAAAAAGTAGTGACAAGTGGCTAGCTCGTCGCCTGCACAATCACATACCCAAAACCCCATATACCATTAGCTGCCTTTTATGACATGCTAGGCAACAAACACATAGTTGTCGCATATCGCATTTAGGCTCGCTAGTGCAATTGCAAAATGCCACCCACCTGGTCAATGGCATCACTCCGGGACCAGATTCGGAACTTGGTGGTGGACAGGCCGGCGGGGCTCTCCACGTGCTTGAAGGTGGACACCACGAACGCGACCAGGTACGTCGACATCGGCACAGAGTTCAGGAACTCGTCCCATACGAATTCGGACTTGCTTTTCCTGTGTCATGATTGACAGGCCCTTTGATTGAGTGGTCAGAGACCCTGGCCACGAAACCAAGGGTCACTGGTTCGAATCCCACAAGGGGCAAATCTTTCGTGTGATAAACATGGATATTTGTACTCGAGTCATAGATGTTTCTAAGGTAATTAATCAATAGTACAAGCATAAGCTTAGATTGGTATGTCAGTCTGGAGCAGTATCTACTGACCGGAAGCGGAAGGGGCGATGCGCCCCGGGCCTTCGGGCAAGAAACATTGCTCATATCCCTACTAGGGGCCTCGCACAGCTCTTTGCCGCCCCAGTCCGCCAATGGTTTGGAAAATTCATTAATTTATTGTAGGGTCAAACTCACTTGAATTTCTGTGCTATATTTTTCCAAAACCAGTGTGGCTCCAAGGCGCTGAAACAAACAACAATTAGTTAACAACTAACTAACTACCTATACTCGCACATTTTAATGAAAACCGCAAGCAAAACTTGAGATACTTAGCGAAGTAAAAAATAGTACGTTAGGCCCAAATATTATAAAATATATTTAAATATTGATATCTCGAAGAATTATTGTAAGACGATTTTTAGACTTCTTTTTTTATTCAAAAGGAAGAAGGAATTTTTTTGAAGGAATCTTAAGCAAATCGAGGGAAACCCTCAAGTATTATAGGAGCGTACAATCTATTTTAGTTATTTTCTAAAACAATTCAAGTATTTACGTCTGGTATTCATAATCTCATGTTACTGAGTCGATGATGGAAGGTATAACTCCTTTAAGATAAGGAGTTCGTGGATAATTTTTTCAATATTATAGGGTCATATTGAGTGTTATTCTCGAGATAGTCTCAATTTTACCAAGTCTTGGTCTAATGATGGGAATCCATAAACACGAGGGCCACCCTTAAATTATAACGGCATATAAAGTGTTTTATTTATTTTTCTAAAACGATTCCAGTATTTGCGTCTCGTACTCATCATGTTATGTTGCTTAGCTGATGATGGAAGGTATAACTCCTAGAAGATTAGTAGTTTTAAGTAATTCTTTAAATATTAAAGGCTCGTTATACCTTTTCGTCTTTAGTCTCATTAGACCGGCACTGTCTCATTATAGCAGCTCGTATTGATGCTCTACCTGCCTATTAATAAATTTCACTAAAAAGTAACAAATAAGTTAAATTTTAACAACCGACAAATATATAATGATAAAAACCGACTTCAAAAAACCCCGCAAAAAAATGTTTATAAAAAAAACACAAGTAAAAACTGCCTTAATAGCTATTTAAATGTCTAAACACTAAAAAGTATAAAATAAATTATTCCGTCTGCTTCGATGAAAGTCTTTAACACGTATTTAAATATTTACAACAATCAGTCAGTTTTGGAGTCGGAGCCAGCCAAAATAAAAAAAAAACTAGACACTTAATAACGAATTACCTTACTAATAACAATATGAAATAAATTAGTTAAAATATGAGTATCTATTAACTAGATAACTATTGATTTTGTATCTTCAAAACCTATTTTACCACCCTTCACCAAGAAACAACTAATTTGTTGATTTTATTTTGAATCCTGATGAAAATAAAAATCATTTCAAACTATGATTTATTTTTACCGGCGCACTTCGTAACGCCCAGTTCTCGGATTTTCAATACCATTTTTTTTTTATTAACCGCGCAACCTTTTTATTTTTTTCTTATACACAAAAACCTTCGCTTGACAATAAGAAACACAACTAAAAAATAATTAGCAAAGTCGGTTCAGCTGTTCTAGAGATTTGCGCTTTGCAATACATTCAGAGATTCATTTAATTTATAGACGAATACTGGTATTTTCAGATAATATGCAGATATGTCTTATGCGCACGCCATTGAAAGACTCGGAATCATCCAAATAAGGAAAGTTTTTTTTGTGTCTTAGAGGACACTTTTTTGTTGTCACTGGGATATGAACATTTTATCGGTTGAAATGTACGCTTATGAAATGTCTTTTATAAAATATCTTAACTAGATGAAAAGATGCCGGCCATATCGATTATTGATGGGACGTGAATAATAGTGTCAATCTCTATGAATAAACTTTCTGATTCCCGTAGTATGCAATTCATACAATATTTTTTCAAAATTTAAATTATTAATAAATTTATGAAGAAAATTGATAAACCCTTTTTTTATGTAAACACGGTTTATAAATTTTCTTGGATATAAATAATGGTAAAAATGGAGACTATTAATATTTTTTTACAATGATGTGAGCGTATAAAGACAAATAAGTTTAAAACCGAATAATTTGATTCGTAAAAAGTTCGATGCATGAAGAAGAGTATTGACATCTATCAGAGGAATCTTCTTAGGTGAAACAGACTATAGCAACCTCTGATATTGAAAGGGAGCAAAGGGCTCTAGGGGTTGGAGGAGGTAATATAATATAATACAATAGTTGTATATGGCCACACCGGCCCTTAGTACTCACTTCTGCTCCGAGCTGGTTTTCAGAGGCATGTTGGAGATGACTGTGAAGCCCTTGTTGTGGCCGATAGTGAGGCGGAACGTCGCCTTGTACATGGGCTCGTCGAAGCACGGGAACCCTTTGCGCGCATAGAGGGGCTCGAATTTGGTAGTTATCAGGTACCTGGAAGACCGCAACAACTTGACCGAATAATAATGATTTATGGTCTAATAAATATCCCGATGCCCGTATTTCTTGCTTGGGAACAGGTGCCACCTTAGGGGACTGGTCTGCTCTTGTCTGGTTAATTTATGCCTAAATATTTTAACATCGTTATTTTTTATTTTGGTGTCTGACAAGCCGACTTCATGGTTCAGATGCAAATATGATCTATACACCCTTGTAAAAATTATGTTGTTGAATAGAGTAACTACCGAGTTTGCCGGTTTCTTCTCGGTAGAAGCAACATTCCGAACCGGTAGAAGATTCATAATTATTAGTTGATTTTCCTATTGAATTGACGATTTATAAGTGTTTGTTTCATACCTATATAGATAAAGAGTGTTTTGACTTTGACTTGACTTTTACTTTATTTATAATGAGCAATTGCGCTGGTCTATTTTTTGTAGAAAAACTAGTTATTGCGCCGACTCGGCCTGCGTGCAATCAAATTCTGATACATAAAGATTCTTTCGTGGGTTCCGAGGGTTCATTAATTCAATACCTTTTTTTCGGGAAGTAAATTGGCCTATTACCGAGTTACCTTACAATTTATAGTATTAGTAAGGATATATTCATGATCCGGCTAGTTCTATGAGAGTAAACATTCGTGTGATGAAAACCTACTTGTGTTTAATCTATGTCTAAATATAAATATTTAAATACATGTAAGTAACACAAGTGCTTATGCTACTTAACTAAGTAGATAGGCTTATCTACTTAGACGTCCTGTCACGGCACCACGATCGCCTTAAGGAAATATCCTACATATATTGATAGGAGGGGGAAGAAGCTTTGGAGCCAGAAGGAAATAGAAAATCGTACTTACTCTTTCGCGTTAGTCATCATGTTGTTATAGCTGCTGATGTACACTCCGTTGAGTCCCAGCTTCAGGTTACCATAGAACGGAATGGTCAGCGTGTAGTTGCGGGGCGCCTGCAGGTCCTGGCCCAGGGCTACCATCAGGAAGTTGTACTTGCTGTCCATCTCCACGCCGGTGACGCGAGCCCCCTCCAGGGTCACGTCCTCAGGGTTCACGCGGAAGTCTTGCGCGTGGAGGACTATCTTCGACGTCGGTTCGACGGCAGTCAGCTGGAATGAAGGAGTTGAGATTAGAATGTAACTTAATAGTAACGACACGGGCCTCTCATGAGGGGTGATAGTTCCGTACTTTTGGATTTGACAGAGCTATATACGGATTTATACCATTTGCTCGGCGGCGATGTTTGAAAACATGAAGTAGTAGCGGTGGTAGCTCAATGGTAAGGACACGCGCCTCTTAACCGAGGAGTGAAGGTTCAAACCCGGGCACGTACCTCTGGATTTTTCAAATCTATGTACGTATTTATACCACTAGCTAGACGGTGAGGGAAAACATCATGATGAAACCTGCAAATTCAAATAACTTTGGATTTGTAACCATGATCCAAAAATTGTCTGGTTCCCCTATCTTAGGGTTACGAAGGTCAGATAGGCAGTCGCTTCAATGTAATTACCAGACTCGCTACATCCTGGATCATGGTCTAAGCGGACCCCGTCTAAGTAACGCTAGGAAGATGATGATGTTTGAAAACATGAAGGCAGAAATCTAATACATGCAAAATATTATTCTAGCCGACTATAGAAGAAGCTATAATTTTTGCGCGTGATTGTCACTCTTAAAAAATAAACACAAGTGACAGTGACCGAGTATAGGACTGGGGTAATTGAGACAACAGTTGGTATAAGTCTAACTTTAATAAAACATATTCACAGCTTATATATCCCTCAATCTGTTAGTGTATGCTTACTCATGATATATTTACTACGTGGAGTACGTGCTGTATTTCACTACGTGCGGCAATGCGGCACAACAAGCAACGAGCCATATCCTATGGGACCATGCGGAATTGTAGCGCGCTCGCCAAGCCGGCGTGTTGTGGGGCCGACTAGGGTCCCCGCCTAACCACGTGTCGTTGTAAAACCAGTAAAACACGACAGCAGTGCTGGTTTTATGGAAAGAAATTACTTTATTTGAGACAAACATTATAAAAAAACAACTACAAAGACACAAAAAAATACAGAAAAGTCATGATGTGTCAAAACGGCGCCCGCTGAGCTCAAGTCGCGAGCTACCTAAAGGCAGATCACAAACGCTGGTTTTCAGCAGGTGCCCATGTGCGCAATCCACTTCGCGCACCTTCCCCCACTTACAGTACTCAACGAGCGAGGAGAGATACACGCCGGAAGAAAGCAGATGTGTTATGGAGGAACCTAAGGTCGCGTGGTTAGTCGGAGTTACTAAGCTTTTATGATATTGTGGTAGTAAGGATAGTGGTCATGTGGACCATAAAGTAGTCACGCATGGCTCTCAGCATGAGAGCCGGCCTGAACCGCCAAGTACCACACATAATCAGTTCCCCAGGCTCACCAGTATGTCCACGACGCCGTAGAAGCTGAAGTTGGTGGCGGGGTCCAGGTCGAAGAGCAGGTTGATGTCGTAGTGCGCGGGGCGCACGGTCCCCGGCAGCAGGTACTCCGCCGCTGAGGCCAGCGACAGGGCTGCCGCCACCAGCGCGCACCACCACATGGTGACGACACTGCGCAATATTAGCATCGTATTTTTTGGACCAGTGCACGTACTTGGACACATATATCCATTGGAGTAATAGCGAAGTCAAGAGCGGATCAACCATTCAAGTCAGGGTGGACATACAGATGACATGGCCCGTTGCGCGGTTTCAGCGTTGCCGCGGCGTCTCCAACATACAGACGCGAGGGAGAAGTGAGATTTGAGAGAAGATGAGGGGATCCAGTATCATCGACGTCGCAGCGTTGCGGCAGGGACGGCGATCGATGATACATTTTTGACTTCTCTAATATAGTACATTTAAGGTCTAGTACCTAAGGATAAACTCTAATACTGAAATCAATCCAAAGGAGAAATTTATATGTAAGTGATTTTCAACAGGTCTATTTAAATGATTTCCGTAGATTTTTATCTTTAAGTTCTTTTTTTTAAAGTCGCGTTTATTAAAGTGTTTGATAATGTTTGTATTCTTGCTTAATATCTAGCAGATAACTTAAAAAAACTAACGAGATAAAGAAGATTGAAAATGTCGTGCCACTGCAATGAATCATGCGTCCACGGCAATGAAAAAACTGCCACGGGAATGATCCGGTGATCCTCAAAAATGAAAAAAAAATCGGTGGGCTTGTTGGCGGTTCACTCGTTGTAGCGCGAGTTTCGCCCGGCAACTGAGCGCTTGCGTACGCAAGCCGCCGACATGTGGCGCGGGCTCATGTCTGTCACCATCACGATTATTTTCATTTAAATATTCGCCGGCTTGTGTCGGCGGCGAGCTGTGTCGACGGGTCGGCGGCTTTGGTGTGAATTACGGTTCAGGAATATACATATACCCTTAGATTAAATCAAATCTAAGCATATACCATACCTGGCTTTTGGAGTCATTAAAATCTCAGAGGGTAGCCTTCACCGTCACATTTAACACGTAATAAACGCCTCACATTAAAAATCTACTTAAATAAATATACTCATTGTTGGCTAAAAGTCTCAAAACGTAAAAGCTGATCAAAATCCTACAAAATATTTGCCTCGAAATATACTATCAAATTCAAATCCATTCAAAATTCTATCGGTTGTCAAGAACATAAAAGACAAATAATTTTACAATGCAGACTTTTTAATAAAATATAAAAATATCCACAGGCTGTCTATTTTATCCCTAAATCCAGCTGCTACGATAGACTAACGGACGTACTGATAGTTAGCCTATAAGCATGACAATTATATCCTATACTACGAAGAAAGGTATATGGACTTGTTGGTAGTACGTAGTATATTATTACTCTGTAGTAGTACTTATCTCGAAAGGTTACCGAAATCGGATTCTCCAGTAGTCACAAAATATCGCTCTCCTTCAGTCAGAGCCAATGCTCTCATACCTCTGAAAGGTATGAAAGTGCTCGTGGCCTCCAGTATAACTCAAAAAATAAGCTGCTTATATTTAATTATAAGAAACAGAAACGGAGAGTGCCTGAAGTTGTGCTTGAAGAAGTGTAACATTAACATTCAACACCGTGTCCACAAGAGACATTTACATAGATTTAGGGTTGAAAACGTAACTACTTGTAATAATTATATAAGTAAGGAACTTGAGATATGATAAATCCCCGTTAGGACAGCTAGTATCTTCAAATAAAACACAGTTATCATAAAGGCCATATAATAAGAAAATTTACAAATATTACTGTGGCATAATCGAGCTCCATTCCGCTGCTGCTGCTGGGCCCCTGCCGGAGGGGGCTCGAGTCGCCCTCGAGGCTGAAATAAGAGTGGGGTCAGGGATATGTGGAGATAAAACAAGGCTGCTCAATCTCAAGTTCAGGCCAAATTAAACTGGAAGTTCCTACTACGGTTGTAATTATAAAATAATTAGTTTAAAACTTATGCAGTATTCTAACTGTACTTTGACAATAGGGATGAGGACTGCATTAAAAAAACTATAATTATATTTAGTTCGTCAGTTAGATTATACTTACAAAAATCTTAGACACATATTTTTCGCTTCAACAAAAAATCACAAAGATAAAGAGCATCAAAGTTTTGGAGTGGGGGCTTGCGACGTCACTATTTTGTAAACTTTTACGAAAGCGTGAGGTCACGCGCAACATGAATGCATTGTATCTTCGTCAATGTTTGTTGAAAAATAAATAAAAAAACGTGTTAAATATTTTTTTATAATCTAACTGACGGACTCAACAGAATTTTTTTGTCATTTAGCCTATTCTGAAACTGGCTTCGCAGGTCAATCAAATTAGATGACATTGCGCAAAATTGCGCGGGTGCAGCGTTTTGTAACCCTGAACTGGAATCGTCGGTGGTTCAAGTTAGGAAGTGTAGATGAGAGTACCATTTTACAGTGCACTCAATAAATCTGACCCAATTATTACGCAATGTAAACTATAAGGCAATGTGTAGCTCTGAAATAGACCTGGTTAACTTGATAATAATCTTAGCGCTAACACAGCAACGCAGACATAAAACACTGCGCTCTTCAAAGGCTTGTTAAATACTGGAATCCTTTACTATTTAAGACTAAGCGGTAGCAAAAATTCTCTGATTCCAAATTAGGAAATAAAAAAATCTTTCATAATGATAAAACATTTATTCCAGTCGTTTATTAACAAGTGCTCTGTAAATATTTATCTATTAAAAAAACATAAAAAAGACAATATAAATACAACTAATTTGTCACATTAAAATGGACGGACTTAATTGATCCAACAAATTTATACAACGTCTTTTTTGAAGGACATTGTAAATAAATTAATTTCATTTCAATATTTTTTTCTAGATAAAATTGAATTTTTAATCACAACAGGTTTTTGTACAATGTGTTCCATCTAGAGAAAACGTTGAAAGGGTATACTTAGTAGTGCTAACAGCCGAGTAGTTTTAAGCAAAAGAAAATTATTATAGTATTTAAGTATATTAAGTAGTACTTAGTAAATATTTCAATAAAACACTTTTGTTTTTAAAGGTTTCTTCTGCGATACAGCTGACAATAAAATCATAAGTACCTCATATTTTTAAGTACCTACATTTTCTGTTATTATAAGCGTTTTAGCTAGTAACATATTAATTTTAGTTTATTTTAGCTAACATTGTTCTACTGGCGTCTATTTCGCAACCTCTACCGATTGCATTTATTACACATCTATCTCTTAAAAATAATGTTATCTCAATTATTCGCTATGGTATAGCTAAAACTCAAAATAAAATACTCATAAATAATTTCATGTCATTAATAAAACAATTAGTTAGTAATAAAACAAATGTCTCACGCTGTATTTGTCAGAACAGTATATATTAAACTAATGAATAACTTACTACTGTTTTAAATCTTATCACAGGAACGAAAAAGGCGATTAACCAGCTATCATAACGAAGTATAAGGGCTTAACCTAACACTAGATATATTGTGTATGGCGAAAATTGAGTAGATGAAGTTTGGTCGTCCCTCCCAGGAGGCAGGCAGAGGGGACTGCGACACGGGCCGGGGGGATTCGTGAGAACTAGGGCTGGTTGAAGGTAAAAAAAATACAATCAGTAACTGAGTTACAGAAAAAAATAAAAATCTGTAGTGTAAGGCCTGTTATCAGGATTCAATCGACCTTATTGATAAATAAATGAGATTAGTATATTACAACAACAGTTTTAAAATGCCATCATTATTGTATTATGATACAGTGACAAAATTTTGATAGGAAATCAAGGAGTACTTTTTTAAAATAAATCTAATGAGTTTTGAACTAAGAATTGTTGCTAAGTACAGTAAGGTGTTTTACAAAATACTGCCAAGATAGCAACATTTTAATACATTTAATGTATATTGTGCTGTCATAATAAAAAAATACTCCCAACTCTGCCCATTACTTGTAAGTATTTTGAATCTCAACTTTACGTCATTATGCAAAACACACATTATTTATAAAACTGGAAGACAGAAAAATACTTAGCTCATTTCTGAAATCAGGTAAGCATGAAAAAAAGTAAAAAAATAAAATAAAACAATACCAGCAACCAGTCAACATTGAAAGACACAAAATATTTTACGCTGTGATAAAATCTAAAACGTATCTAATCTATATAATATCTAAGTACAGTGCACAAGATACGAAACTAAATGGATTTGTATTTAAATATTTCTGCAAGGAGATTAATCTGTACCTTATAATATTCATGAAAACAATTAGCGAATAGGTATCACAAAATAACAGTTTATAATGTCTTTGAAATTAACCTCCTTTACTAACTTTTTTACTGACCAGACGTAGGCCGTGGTTGGCTGCAGCGAGTTACGAAGCGGTACCAGGGGCAGCCACTACAGAGCAGTGTTGGCGGCCATGTGATCGCTGAATAGAAGTTATACAACGCGTGCATTGTTCTACTTGCTTTCAAACCAAAGCTTTGTCGCTCCGTTCATCGCTGCAGTAGGGACATGGCTTTAAGCTAGCGTGTATTCGTACAGAGACCAAGCTCATCAAAACTGTCATGATGACGAATTGTTACTAATAATTTATGGTTTGAATTTCTCACGTAGTGGGCACATATCCTGAATAGTCCTCACTTTACGAAGGTACAAGCATGGGGTTGCCATCGTGTGTTGTCAAAGTATCAGCGGTTTTTAGCCTATTCAACTATAATTGTAAATACTTAAGTATTATTAATGCAAAAAAAACATAACAGTAGCATAATGCTGAGGCAGGGACCCAATTGGCGACAATCTGCTTTCTTTTTTCTTTTTTTTTTACTGGTTTTCCTTTTTTTGTACTATTTTGTCAAATCCTATATCTGTGTCTGTGTCTATATCCTGTGTCAAAAAATAAAATAAAAATAAATCCATGTAAAAAACAGTGCATAGTCATTTACCTAGCCGTTTTAAATGTCAGAAATTTCGATTGATCAACCTTATATCACAAGTACGTGCAAGCATTTCCACTCATTAATAAAAAGCCTGGTTCCTCTACAAATATACGCTACCGCGCCACAGCACCAGTTGTCGTTCTGTAGTGATTTAAGTACTAAGTACACAATCAATAATAAATGGATGGTAACTATTCCGGTGTACAATACAAGCGCTAAGTAGTACTAATTAAAAAATCACATGATAATACAGTTTTGGCCCTGCGTTGTTCGTTAAGTTGTGCCTTTGGAATAACAAACCAAATAGGTAATGATCCTAGTCTGATTAATAAAATATATGCTCTTTTATTTGAAGCATGTTTTTAGTTAGGATGTTGGCAAATCGGACCCTGTTCAAACGGAGAAGATCTAGGTAATAAGATAACGGTACTACTTCTTAAGTACCAACAATCTAGTTCAAGAAACCTTCTGCTAATTCAAAACCTGGACCCGCCACAACCGACTAGGACCGAACATTGACAAAATATATTTAAAGTCTAAGCCCAATAATTAAGTACATTCCAAAGACACAACCTTATTTCTCAGCCAGCAAACTACAGTTCATTTAGTTCCCTCGTCAATCAAGCTAGTTTCTACGTCAACAGTTTACTTACCGCTGGACTGATATCTGTCAAAATGTTTCAAGCCTACTGAGACGCCATTTTGGCATTTTGACGCCATTTTAGACGCTGTAAGCAGTGTGTTTGTGGAGCAAGTCGATATTGTTTTCTTGCTGCTTACATCCGATCAACGGATTTAAGAGGCCAGGTTGGCATTACGATTTAAAACAAACAAAATACTGTCAAGCTTTAGGGGTATAGGTTCTGGGTGAACCCCAACCCTGTGGATTCTGCATTCAAGTGACGCACAGAAACATTCAGTCAGCGAGTCCAGCGGCGTTATTTGGGCAGGGCCGCGCCGCCCCTGTGCAGTGGCGCCTGGGCCACAGGGGCGCCGGATAACATGCCAGCGTCCATTACTGAACCCATGTGTGCGGAGCACACAGGCGCTTATAAGGGTCGCCGCGGTCCTGTGGCGGGGCTTACGCGGAGAATTCGCGCAGCTGGTCGACGACGGCGCGCCGGTTGCGGGTGAACCAGTCGATGTTGACGGAGGCCTTCTCGATAGCTTGCTGCACCGCCAGCTTCGCCTCCTCCAGGTAGTTGGCGTTCTTGCCGTACCACAGCATGAACTGCGGAAAGATAAGCGACGTATATCAGATGAGCTCAACAGTAAGGCACAGCAGCAAATGCGACATATGTACCTACATACATAATATCATCACGTTTGCTATCTCCGCAGGAATAGGAGTCCAAGGACCAGTAGGCTATTTTAACTACTTTAAGACAAACATTTTTCATCTCGCGTAACAAGGGTTACGCGAGATGAAAAATTATAATAAGTATAATAAGTAATACTCGATCCTGATACACCTTTTGTCTCTTTTTACGATAGGCTAGAGAAGTATCATAGTTGGTAGATTATTCATAAGTCCCAAACCAACATGGGACGGGATGATTCCCAAAGTGGCTTTGTTCATGATGATATAAAAACTTTTTGGTTATATTGACCGAAAATATGTAGTTTTATTTTTCATGAAAAAATAAATGAACTGTCAAATTGGTAAAAAAGCGGGAGAAAAAAAAGCGCGGGAAACGGCAAACGAGGCGGTCTAGTTTTTCAAGCGTTTTTTGCATTTTAATTTTTAAAATTATTCTTGGGATCAGTTAAGTAGCGTAGTGTGTATATTTGTAACTTATTTTGTATATATTATATTATTTTGTGCTTTTCCTGAAAGAATTTGGTGAGTTTTTACAATTTATAAACTTGCATGAACGAACCCGACGACCCGGGGGGTACGGGCCCCCCGGTGTCTAATTACGTAACTATTAGTTGTACAAATTCGGGTATGGAGACGGAGGGCTCATTTCAAGATACGGACGGGGATCTTACGAAAGAAAATAATGTTAGGCGAAAAAGAACATCCGCCCGTAGAGTTTGTAAGCATTGCAAGAAGCGGAGAAGGAATCATAAAATCTCAAATTTAGCAGGATCACTAGACGAGTTTGATTGTCAATGTAGTAATAGTTTTTATAGTGAACAACATAAGGAATCTCAGGAAACCTCGGTTACTACTCATGTTCCCACCTCAGCATCTAATTCAGTGCGTGACGCATCTGATATTAATGCCATTAGGGTACCAGTCGGGAGACCTACTTATTTAGCTTCTGACTTGGCACCATACGTTATACATGTTCAGCGGGAGCAGGTATCGCCAAATGATAATCGCAATATTCACCCTATATCATTCGGACATTTCTTAAAAAAAAGTTATGTGAAAAATATAATTAACGGCAGTTTAAAGAAGATTGGTAGAAACAGATTGTCAATTTCTTTTTCAAAATTTGAAGATGCAAATGCTTTTCTCAATAATGACATTTTAAAGAAAAATAATTATAAAGCTTTTATTCCTGTTTTCAACGTAACTCGTATGGGTGTAGTAAGGGGAGTACCTACTGACTGGACTGAGGAGGAAATTATTCAAAATATCTCTACGCCGTTAGGAGTTGGGCAAGTTTTAAAAGCTAGACGTATCAAAAAGAAAACTTTTATTAATGGTAAAGCTGAATTTGCGCCCATAGAAACCGTCGTTCTTACATTTGACGGGCAAACATTACCAAAACGGATTTTCTTGTGTTTTAATTCCTTACCTGTTGACTTGTATATATATCCCACAATACAATGTTTTCACTGTTGTAGATATGGTCATATAAAAAGCCTGTGTCGTTCTACTCCTAGGTGTTTTAAATGTGGACAGGGTCATTCGGGAGACAATTGTCAAGTGGAAGAAGACAGTATTATCTGCTGCCTCTGCTCCGGTCATCACGTAGCTACTAGTAGAGCTTGTCCTGAGTTTTCTAGACAAAAAAATATCAAAGAATCCATGGCCAAAAATTGCATAACGTATGCTGAAGCTTTAAAATTACACCCTCCTATCTCTAAATCGTATGCTGATGTCCTGATTTCTCCTATTACACGAAATCCTCAAAGCCCTAACAGTTCTCCTAAATATAACCCATCAAATATTGGCTCAAATAATATTTCATATAAAAAGACAGTTTTCCTAAAACCCAAGTCACCTTCCAAGCTAGGTAAAGGATATGACCGTGCTAGTCACGACGCTTTGGTTAAGGACTATAACAGTCCTTTTGCCCCTAGCCATAATGTATTAATAAATAATATTGCAAAAACCTCACTCGATAATTTGCCAATTAAAGACTTGATAATAGCATTAATTAATTCACTGTCGTCATCGAACCTTCTAAGCTTACCGTCCAACGCTGCCCTGCCTAATAAAGACGTAATAGAAATAAATAACATCCAACATGGATCAGTTGAACACTGTGATTCAATGGAATTGCCGCAGCATCCAAAATAAGAAATCTGATTTAATATATATGATAAATAAATTTTCTCCATTTATTATAGCTCTCCAGAAAACATGGCTTCGGCCTTCCTCAATATTTAAAATTCCGGGCTTCTCCTGTGTGCGAGAAGACCGAGCTGATAACTACGGTGGAGTAGCTCTCCTTATCAAAAACTCATCCTCATTTGTACATATTCCCATTCCTAATCACAATGATAATTTTTCTATTATTGCGATTCGTGTAAATAGTTTATGTTACGTATCTGTATATATTCCCCACCCTTCCTCTGTAATATACGATGAAATTTACAATATACTCGAAAATTTACCTAGACCTTTAGTAATAATGGGAGATTTTAATGCTCAGCATCAATCATGGGGAAGTTCCAACTCCAATCACTACGGAAACCGCATCTTGGACATCTTAGATAGCTGTAATTTGTGTATCCTAAACACTGGGTATCCTACTCGTCGTACCCAACCACATGAAGGAATAAGTGTACCGGACTTAACCATTTGCTCACCTGACTTGGCATCCTGTCTATATTGGTCTACCTTATCTTTATCATTTGGTAGCGATCATTTTCCCATACTTATAACTTTTCCCACTAACCAAAAATCTCTTAATTACCGCCCTCCACGTATGAAATTTAGACTAGCCAATGGTAATTGGCTCTCGTTTAACCCTTTATTTCGCAATGTATTAGTGGTGTTACATTGTAAACAAAAAAATATTCTGTGCAATTGAGATATTTTTTTGATTAAATTACTTGACTGTGCTATTATATATAGTACTGCCATCTAGTAAACAAATAATAAAAGCCACTCCGGCGCACTATCTGTCACTAAATTACAAAATGGTGCCGCCACATCGTGGAGCTCGCGGACCTTCGGTAATTTTTTATTCCTAATAATTAAAATAGTGAATGTTTATGCAATATAACAGCACGAATGGTTTTTTAGTAACTTCATTAATCTAATACAAATGAAAATAACATTTGATTGTGTTTTGTTTTCACGTAATCTACATGAGTTTTCGTACGTATCACCCGTAATACATTGCGCAGGATACAGTAAACTAGTTGTAGTTCACTCTGTATTACCGATGATACGTTGCGAAATATCTAAAAAAAAAGTATTATGATATTTTCTGGTCTTTTTTATCATTTAACCCTTTTATGGGCTGGTATATGGTATTAAACAATATAATATTGTCCTGTTAATATTTTATTAGAAGTTAGAAGTTTTCCTAACGCTTCATTCTCCCTATTCTCTGCATTCACTCTTCTTTCTATATCAGCGGAGTACCTTCCATCTCTACTAAATGCAGATCCTAGATATACAATTTCGTTCACCTGTTCCAGCACTACATCGTCAACCGTTATCCTTGTATCCGTTCTGGTTTCATCTCTTTCAAACACCATCATAATCTATGTTTTCTTCGCATTCAAATGAAAGCCTTTCTCCTTACAATCATCTTTCAATGTTGTGACTAGTTGCTGCAGATCCGATGCCAACTCAGCTAAAAGTACGGCATCGTCCGCGTAAAGCAAGATGTTTACAACTAAGTCACCCATACGCACTCCAATATTCAGAGATCTAATCCTCCGGAGACAATGGTCGAGATATAGGATAAACAGCAGAGCACACAGCACGCATACCTATCTGACGCCAATATTGACGTCAAACCAGGGTGACAGGCTGCCCTCTACTTGCACACATGCCGTACAACCCACATAGATGGACTGTGCAGCACGAGGCAATGCTCTATCAATCCCATATCTCGGCAATATGTCCCAAAGGTCCTTTCGTACAACTCTGTCAAAGCCTTCTCCATATGCACACAACTGAATAAAACCTTCCGGCTTTTGGCCAGATGCTTCTCCACGATGTTGCAAAGAGAGAAGACTTGATCCGTGCATCCTCTACCATTCCGAAAACCTTCTTGTGCCTCCCACAACATTTCATCTGATTTCACCCTTATTCTCCTCTCAATAATCTTACCATACACCTTTGCTGCTAAGCTGATGGCTTTATGGCTGGCACAGTCCATATGTGACCAAGGTACGATGACTGCCCGTCTCCAATCCATTGGGACCTTTCCGTTTCTCCAGCATAGATTGCACAAGAACAAGAAAGCGTCCTGGACGCTAGTGCCACCTAGCTTGATCATCTCCGCAGATACCTTGTCTATTCCCGCGGCCCTTCCACTTTTCAGACTTCGTATAGACCATTCAATCTCATTCGTATTGATGTCTTCATCACTGGCACCACAGAATCAGACATAGCCTCACTCTCAGTGCCAACATCCGAGACATATCTACTCATACATTTCTTCATAATATTTACTCCACCGTTCCTTCCTGAACACCTCATTCGGGTTTGCAAGAATATCACCAGCTTTAGATTTAATCTTACCTATTCTGGACGCCGACGAATACCCCTAAGACCTCTTAGCCTCCCTACAAGAGCTTGGAATTAGCCTCGAAACTATTCGTCAGCCTCTCTTCTTCATTTACAGCTACTCTTTCACGCTTCTCTTTCACTAAAGCTTTAGTTTCACTCTTGCAATAACGGTATATTTCTTTCTTCATCTCAATCATACTTTCATCAATTTGCATAGATGAGAGAACGTGGGAGATGCCGATTATGTAAAGATGGGCAAAACCAACGTTCATTGCGTAAAATAGGACCTGCGTCTATGTTTTGTCCCAAAAAGAAATTGTTTTTTGAATTTTTATTCGAAATAAGTATGTAGATTTATTAAATGTTTGTATTTTGATATTTTTGTATTTGGTTGTAAGGTTTTAAAAAGTAAATATTTTTTTATTTTGTATATTATTGTTTTTTCTTTAAACCCTAACTCAAGAGCAATGTGACAAATATGATACATACCACTTACAAGCTATTTCTCCGTATGAAGCGCAATGTAACGTATTTGATACATCCAATTTCTAAAAAACTGCAATAGCAGAATTTTTTTTATTATTTTTTTTGACATCATTATTCACTATATTTTTATTTAAATTCAAATAAATAATAAAAACTAATAAAAAAAATCTTGCGCTTTAAAGGGTTAAAGAGAAAGTAGAGCAAAATATCAATTCACTTCCAGCAGTTACTGATAGTAATCAGTCAACTTGTGCCGAGGCTTTAGCTTCATTATTATTAAAGTCTGCCAATGAGACATTCCCTTGCAAAACAGGTCACCATAGAAAATTACCCTCTCCTCCTTGGTGGGACAGTGAATGTTATGAGGCTATTAAGAAAAGAAAACAAGCTGAACTACTATACCGAGTTTGTTCTACAATAGAAAATTTTAATCAACTTTCAGCCATTATAACTAGCACACGAAAATTGTTTAAACAAAAAAAATGGGAAGGTTGGAAACATTTTTGCTCTTCTATCTCTCCAAATACTCCTCCATCTGCTGTGTGGTCGAATATACGAAGATTTCGGTCAGTTTTCAAGGAATCTTCTCCTCGTGTTCTCGAAAAACCTTTGGTTGATACTTTTTTGGACAAATTGGCCCCATCGTTTGTTCCAGAGGACAATTTTATTGATGTTTCATTAGCATCAGATATAGAACAAACAGGATTGAACGCTCCATTCAATCTCTGTGAACTTAAAGGCATTTTGGCATATGTCAAAGATTCGGCACCGGGGATGGATGGGATCCCTTATTCTTTCCTGTCTCATTTAAGCGACTCATGTTTGACCTACTTCTTGAATATAATCAATTCTATTATGCGCACTGGTTGTATTCCCTCTAAATGGCGGGAACAAGAGGTGATTCCGATACTCAAGCCGAGCAAGCCGTCCGATGATGCTGATTCATATCGCCCCATTGCTTTGTCATCAGTTTTAACAAAAATTGCTGAACACTTGGTCAAAAATCAATTAGAATGGTTTGTGGAAAGTAAGGATTTGTTAAGTAAAAATCAATTTGGTTTTAGAAAAGGCAAGGGGACTATGGACAGCATTGGTATTTTTACCACTGATATTCGCATAGCTCTATCCTGTAATGAATCTCTACTAGCCTCTTTTCTTGACATAACTGCAGCATATGACAACGTCTTATTACCCATTCTTAAGAAAAAGTTGCATGATTTGGAAGTGCCAGCATTACTAATAAATTTTATTGTTAATATTTTATCGGAAAGAGCTATTGACATAATTCAAGACGGTTTGCAAAAACATTCAAGACTTCTGTGGAAAGGTCTTCCCCAGGGTTCGGTTCTCAGCCCATTGCTCTTTAACATTTATACATATGATCTAGATAAGTGTATTAATAACAATATTAAAGTTTTACAATATGCTGACGATTTACTTTTGTATACAGCTGGTAGTAGCGTTCACAACTTAGCACAATCTTTAACTTCATCCTTACAAAATTTAAAGTCATGGTTAGACAAAAATGGACTTAGTCTGTCTGTACCTAAAAGTTCAATTATTCTATTCACCCGAATGCGTCGACCTCCGTCGTTCTCAGTATTTTATGACAATTATCCTATGCCTATTAAAAGTGAAACTAAATTTTTGGGGATTATTTTGGATTCTAAATTATCTGGACTTTCCCATTTTTATTACATATTTGCCAAGTGTGAAAGATATTTAAATATTCTACGTTGCTTATCAGGTGTTTGGTGGGGAGCTCACCCATTTTCCCTGAAACTCTTATATAATGCCCTTATAAGGAGTACACTTGATTATGGGACATACTTTTTAGAGCCATGTAGTATTGTTGGTCTGAAAAAATTAGATATCATCCAATCTAGAGCTCTTCGCATTGTTGCTGGAGCTATGCGATCAAGTCCTATCAACGCCTTGCAAGTTGAATGCGGTGAGCCTCCCCTGGGACTCAGACGCCAATACTTAAGCGATAGATTCTTGTTTCGAGCTTTTCAGAGTTATTCCCACCCGCTCTATTTTAAGTTACAGCGTTTGTCCCGTTTACTTGAAACTTCGCCATATTGGGCTCATAAATCCCCGCCATGTTTAATAATTAGTTTCCGTAAATTTTCCTCCCTTGAAGCTCCAACACATAAATCTGCTTATCTTCCAATTTTTTCCATTGATTATGATGCGCTAATCCTGCCAACAAACGTTTGCTTTGATTTAAATATTTCAAGAAATAACAAACAATGTAATGTTGAATTCAATTTTATCCTACAGGCAAATTGGCCAGATTGGCATTACATATATTGTGATGCTTCGAAGCACTCTCCAGATTCTCACGTTGGTGTCGGGGTCTTTCATCAACAATATAAAATTACCCAGAAAATCAAACTGCCTCCCCAATCCTCAATATTTACAGGAGAATGTTACGGCATTTATAAATCATTGGAATATATCCTCCTCATGAAACTTAAAAAATCTGTAATTTTTTCTGACTCTAAAAGTGCTTTAGAAGCATTAGTCAAGTTTCCTTTTAAGTCTAATACTAACTACTCAGTTATAATTGACAGTAAAAAAAAATTACACCAATGTTCTTTAAACGGTTATGAAGTTATTTTTGCCTGGACACCTGGACACTGTGGTATTTTAGGAAATGAGAAGGCTGACCAGCTGGCCAATGATGCAATTGTCTGTGGCGATATCTTTCCTTATATGAACTATTGTAATGATCTGCTCTGTCTTGCAAAAACCTCACTTCGTGAGGCCTGGGAGGAGTATTGGCGTGAGAGTAGTAAAGCCAAAGGCCGCTACTATAAAAATATCCAGCCCCAGATTCCTATTAAGCCGTGGTTCTCTAGATGGAAGCTGAATAAGTTGGCTACTACTAACCTTATTAGAATGCGTTTAGGCCATGTTTGCACTCCTGCTCATTTAGCACGTTTGCATATTGTTGACGCTGATATGTGTGCCTGCGGTGCTGATGTGGGAGACCTCAACCACATCTTTTTTGCTTGTGAGAATTATGACCATTCTTCTTTGTTTGCTTCCCTAGAGTCCCTCCGTATTCCATTTCCGACATCTATACCTACTCTTTTATCGTCAAATGACATGTGTGTATATAATATTTTGTCGACTTATATGTTCCAAAACAATATTAAATTATAAATATGTAATATCTTTTTATAAAAAGTAATTTTATTATTTCATATTATTCCTATAACACTCCTTACCTTACTGATCCTACATAATGTCCTATCTGATCCTGTATTAATTGAATGATAAATCCGTTTCCTTAACTTTGTTTGTGGCTAAAGCACAAGCCGTGCAAAGCCAAGAAAAAAAAAAAAAAAAAAAAAAAAAAAGCGGGAATTTATTTGCAACAAATTTTATCAGTAAAATAAATCTTCTGTATATAAAAGTACCTACGCGGTTTTTTCTTCTGCACAGTAACTTCGGGAGGTCGGATGTGATAAAAATGAGCATGTGATGATCGGCTGATCTACGGTTTGCGACGGGGAACCTTTTTCCATACCAAATGACGGCGTACAAACGTCTCATAGATGCGGATGGAGCAGCGGCATCAAAGCAGGTACTTACAGCAAATAAGTTATCTAATATTAGGGTGTTATCGACACGTCATTTGTAAATTTAATACCCAGTTTACAATTATAATCATATAAACATTTGTAGCATTTTTATACACGACTTTAATTTAACTTTATGTATGTATTTATACGAAACCTGAAAGCTATTTGTACAGAATCGTTAGTAGAATCGATTGCAATAGTTTTTTTACTTCGCAATCTAACATGGTATATGTTAGATTTAGACCAAATTTTAACGGTTTTACTTCGGCCACAATAATTCTAAAAGTGTTAACAGAGGTTTTGTTATGAGGAACTTACGTACTTCCCATTACATTTTATGTATGCAACTATCGCTACGATTCCGCCAATGTCAGGAATGCATGTCAGAGATATTGATTTACCTCGTCAAGCTCCTTCTGCGTGGTGAACTGCTCCAGCAGGGTCTTGATGATGCCGCCCAGCCGCCGGCTCTGCCCTCCCTTGAACCTGCACACACACACCACGTGAGGGACATACCTACCTACATACATTCTATGTTATCAGCTCGCAGTTCCCGAGAGGATAAGCAGAGTGCAAGTGGCATCCTCTAACCTCCTTACGCCAAATATAAAATAGTGTTGGGTTGAATAAAATAATCTAAAACACAAATGTGCGTACACACGTACATTTGAGTGTCCTTTTTCAAAAGTTAATCCAAACGAAAAGTCAATGGTGAAGATATATATATTTTTTTAAGAATACGCAGAGAAAGTTACGGTCAATTAACTAGAACACTCGATCCGCAATACTGTATTTCGTTTCTCAAAAAGTACTAGATCTATATAAATAATTTTGAGTGAAGCTAGTTCGTCGTCCATACGATTTGATCGTAAGTTAACCAATACAACATTAATCGATTTTTCAACTTCTAGGCAAGGAACACAATTACTACAACCTTTTGTAGGTCTCAGACTTACATGGGACCACCAATAATGGTTTAATTTTTTTTTCTTATTTGACCCATAGAATTTAAATAAGACTCTTATTTCAGAGTAAGTATAGATGTACTGACGTGTTGTGAATATCCTGTATCCTGTTGTAGATGAAGTCACGGGCGACATAGAAGCCTACGCTGGAGCGCGTGATGAGCGCGATGACCGTCGCCGCGTCCTGCCGGCGCACCTCCGAGCCCTCCGTGATGGCCCACTCCAGGTACCTGCGGGAGCATTGCGAATATCAGACGACAACACGCAGGCGCATACGA